>BSCZ01000880.1:0-33673 GCA_027924225.1 Bjerkandera adusta
CCACCGCGGGCGACCAACCATCCTCTTTCCGCACGATCTTCTCAGCCCCGTCCGCCGACGCTGCGAACCCCCGCCACGCCCGTCCCCGCCCTGCCAATCCCATTGCCATGCGCAGCGATCACACCCTCCCGCGCCGTGCCTCACGCCCCCCACGTGCTCCATCCGTGCCTCTCTCCCCGTTCGGCGCGGTTCAGCGTGTGGCGGCACAGCTCCCGCCATCCGCTGCACACAATGCCGGTGCGCATCAGCTCTGCAACCACGCTCAATGCGGGTACATTTCACTCCGCGATCGGTGCTAACCAGTTTGTCCGGCTCCGTCTAATCTGGAACCCTAGCTGTTTCCGCAATATATTTTACAGCGGGACCCCGGATACCTATTACCGCGCGCAATCTCACATTGTGCTCTCAAGGGCGTGCTATCAACCCTGTGTTTGTCAAGCTACTATCTGTCGCAACTTCCGTAGCGTTACCCGCACAGTGATGAAGTCTATCAGTCGCAACATGCGTCGAAAATGGCGTGGATTGTCTACCTTTCGCGGTGTTTGTTTGCAATTATTTGTACACCATTAAGCGCCGTTGCTCTTGGCTTTCCACTGGTCGGCTCTTTGTGGTTTCCTACTGAGGAACCCAATCCCTAGCTCGCAGAAACACGACCCCACAATAGAGATTGACTTCTTCGTCGACTCCGCAGGACTCCGTGCTGATTCTGACGTTTGCGCTGATGTCTCTTTCTCGTAGGTGCAAGATCAGGGCCAGCGATATTTCGCGAGGTTCGCGCGACCTCCGAGCATGTCAAGACCGTAGTCTGTCTGAACAATAAAATCAGGTGTACGAAGGGTAAGGTAAAGGTCGAAGGCTACGGGGCGCAGCGAACTGGGAAGTGAGGCATTCAAGTGCAGGTTTGAGTCGAGTATACAGCGTGCGGTGTGGTTTGTAGCGCGATAATATTTTCCGTCTTCGTGATATTTACGAACGGTGTCGGCATCGATGCCTGCTCCTCCTTTGGCATTGTCTGTCCTTCACGGTGTTTATTTGCAGCTATTTGTGCACTGTTGAAGCGCTTTTCGTCTCTTTTCTCCTGCAGCGAGCCTCGAAACGATTGACACCCCGCGCATGTTCTCGGCTCAATAGCTTTCAGATTCAGACCCGAGAACATGCCAGATGACGTGAGACGGAATCGAATACTGTTGTCAGCAGCGTGATAGAAAGTGCGAAGCGCCACTGACGCCCGTGACTCTGGTACGCCTCACCGGATAGTGCTCGAGTATCAGGCGAACGCCCAAGCAAAGACCTTGTCACATTATTGCTTGACATACTGTGAAATCTCCATGATTTATTCGCGAAGCTGGATACGTATGCGAGCTGCTGAGCGGCGTCCCGAGATTCCCTTTCGATAGAAAATTTTAAGCTGTCTCACCATTATCGGGAGATACGATTGTCGCGTAGAACTCCTTGACATTGGTCAGCATCTGAGCAAGGAGAGCAATGCAAACTGGGAACTTAGGAATTTAAGTTTGATTTTGAGTCGATTCGATCGCGAGCGGTGCGTTTTGCATCGCAATTCATATTTCTCATCTTCGTGACGGTTATGGGCGGTACGGCATTGATATCTGCCTCTCTCGGGGTATGATTTACCCTTCGCGATGTTTATTTATTGTGGCTCATACATCAAAGACGCCTCAGGCTGTCGTCTCTTGTCGTCCTGCGAGTCTCGACTCGGAGACGATTGACAACCCCCGCAAATTCTATACCCAGCAGCTTTCATACTAAATGAGCCGGGATGGAATTGAATACTGTTGTCAGCAAGCACGATAGAGGGCGCGAGGCACCACCGGCGCCCATGACTCAATGCCTTCAAGTTCCCACTGGCCACCAGACGGTGCTTGAGTATCGGGCACATAGTATTTTATCCACGCAAAGACCTTCTGTCGTTACTTGATGTATTGGCAAGCCGGGTACGCATGCGAGCTGCTAAGTGGTGCCTCGATATATGCTGGAGCTTCCCTTTCGACATGTAACCCTCGCGCTAGGGTTACGACCACAGCGCCTTCCTTTTACGGACATGCTTAGTCATCATGTTCTCTTCCTCGTCGTATCGTACGGTTACTCTCTTAACTTACCACCATGTACTCCCGGGAACTCCCTTCGAACAGAGCTTGTCCCAGTTTTGTTTGTCCGCCTCTGCTCTAGCGGCTTGGCCCACCCAGCCAGGTTACACGACACTGAATTCTGAGTTGTCTCACCATTATTGAGAAATCGTGGAAATGAATCAGCATAAAGTTGTCAAATGTTATGCTACAGAATATATTGTTATTGTATGTCATTTATTCCGCCTGGGTACCTATGAAAATAGTTTTCGAGTTGTTGCAGGCTGCAAGATCGATAGATTCACAGTACTGTTGGTTGGACGCCCGCTGGAAGGTAGAAAACCGTCACAAACACTTTCACGGGGGAGCGATTCTGAGTACCAGTTTTATTTGGAGGTATATCTCAGAGCTGGAGCTAGTAGGTGTGTGCATATTTGCACCTGCGCGCGGAATAGAGCGGGTGGCAGGGGTCATGGACTTCCTAAACTAGGGTTTAATTAGCGCCCATGCTATCCAATTTTTACCCTCCTTGCGTTCATGTATTTCTTGTCCTCACCTTGCTCTGGCTTGCATCCGTTCTCGTTTGTCGCCGTCAATACTCCTATGCTCTCGATCGATCTGAGACAAACTAGAGGACTACGTATGTCTATCCGACACGGAGGTTGCATCCGAGCCGTGCCTTACCACGCGCGAACGCGTGCACCCGCGGGTGTGTGCCTTGCTCGACCGAACATCCAAATTAAAAACCCGACGGAGCGTAGTACAACGGTGAGTCTCTAACCTTGTGTTCATTAAAACGCCAAGGCGGATCTCCCACGCACGCTCGAACCACTTCATACGCATCTCACAGATCATCTCCTCAGACTGACGACGGAAGCGTTTCGAACACGTCCAGCCTTCCGCCGCCACCCCGCTGGCGTTCACTCTCTCACGATCTGACGGTGAGATCCCAGTCAGCTCGGCACGGGCTGTTGGCAGTTGCTGTGGCCAGCGCAGCCTTTTCCAGATACGCTCAGGCCTGTCCCTGACAGGTTCGCCAACTGGGCGCACATGTCCGCGCACGGCTCCATTGGCTGCCCCAAGGCTACCTGTGCGCGACCTCCCACCACCGTTCGAGCCCACGCGGCGCTGGCGACGCGACGCTTCGCGGTAACCCCGCTCAGCACAAACGACACATTCAGCCTCCTCCGGAGCATGGCAGGCCCCAGACGCCTTTACGTAGCCCCCACCCCTCCTGCGTGCACGGGCCCTCCCAGTATCATACACGCTGCAGACACGTTCATTGATTCCATCCGCAAGGACTGACAGATCATCCAGTTGCCACACCCAGCGAGACGGAGCGCGCCCGTCCAGAGGCCTCCGTGACGGCAGTTCCCAGGGCCGTCGCGCCCGCCTGACGTCTCGCAGAGCCGACGCGAGCTCGCGTGCAGCCAGCATCGCGCGAACGCAGTGACCGTGTGCGGCGCTCGCTTTGCCCAACAACTCCACACGGATCCGTGTACTGCTTTTGTCGTGGAGCCGTTCCAGGTACGGCCGAACACATGATAGACTCGCGTTGTTGATCGTTGACTGTCGCTGCCGCAGACTCCGCTCCCGTGCTGCCACACCAGGCCGGCGGGGCAACGAGGCGGGCTTCCTTGTTCCAAATTCTGGCGCCCCCGTGGCAGTTACATAACCGCTCGCTGCGCAGCACCCAACCAAGCTTCCGGCTACCCCCAGGCTTCGAGACGAACAACGACACAACGGGATCACCGCGAGCGAGGGAACGCGAGGCCCGAATACGGGCACGTCTATCAGGCGATATCCGCCTCGCGCCTGATTGAATGGGAGCGTGCGGCTGGGACGACCCCAGCGAAGATTCGAGAGAGATGGTCGGCCAGATGCACGCAGCCGGCGATCTAGGCGCGTCTGAGCGGTGTGCGCAGTGCGTACGCTGTCCCGGGTACACGGGTGAGCGGGCGCGACTGTGCCCAGCATCGCGTCTAGCGTGCGACGCCATCCGCCGCGGATGCTCTCGTCGTCGTCGACGTCGCCTGGGGACCCGCCGCCGCACCCACGTTCGCGCTGCTGTTTCCAGGCGTGCACATGCATCTTACCTACCGTCTACAGAATACCTTTCTCCAGCGAAGTTATCCCGCGTTGCGCTCGAAGCCTTCGTCGTGCGCGCTGCTACCGCTCTGGCCTCCGTCTCGCCCTCTCTTCTCGCGACGTCGCCAGAGACGTCCACGCGTTCGCGACTTCGACGTCGCTTCTCGTAGCCCTAAAAACCAAGAGCCCGCCTCACATGGTGCCCTCAGCGTGATGATGTACACAGCCGCAACGCTATGCCACCCAGGAAGGGCCCACATGTCGCTCGAATATGCTCCGCGTAGCGACAGCGTGGCGGCGCCGCTCTCAAACAACTCCCTCGCGCGAACCCGTCGTCGATTCTCCAACATACAAACTCCGCGAGCCGACACGTATGACACTCCCACCTCCTCCCTCGCCCCGATGCATCCCTGACTGCCAGGGTTCCCAGATTCCCAGAATCCCGTGGCTCGCCCAGCAATCTCCCGACGGCGCATGCGAAGATCGCCAGCGTGCGTCCCACACCCGCCACATGCGCCGCGGGCGCGGATTGGCCCGAACGAGCCTCTCTGCATCTTCGCGCAATCTTCGACCCGCTGCACACTCCGATGTTCAGTCGGGGGCACAGCGTGATCAGTCGGACGCGGCGTGTTGGGGGGAAAGGCAGAAAGGAGTCGGTGACGTGGGCGCGTGTTGGGAAGCCGCTGACGTTGTGGCATGGAAAACTTTCGCTCGAATTCGTCGTGCTCTTTTTTGAATTCGCACACGCGGCCCGTGAACGAGCTGGACTCGTTCGCAGGATGAGCATTTTGCAGAATTATCAACTAGGACCAATTCAACTCTGAAGCTAAACAGATTTTACCCGGGGTCGTCCTCGGATTTCCCGATGTGTGAAAATCAGTGTCGTGCAAGCATCCCGACGGTCTACTGGCCCAATGTTGCTGCGTCGCCGCCGTTCTGCAGCACAACCAGCAGAGGCCCGATGACCGCCAATCTATGACTAGCCCGCCAAGATCTCGAGTGTCTCGGCTCGGCGACCCCACACGGTCATTTAATTATCGCTCAGGGCAAGGTACCGCGGCGTACCTGGTCAAACGGCGACGATACGTGTCTCATCACCGCCCCGACGCCACCAACGCTCGCACGTTGGATGTAAACACAACTACAACTACCTTGGCTGGCCGCGGGCTTCAAAACGGGGCTGGACACAGCGAGGGCCCGGAAGAACATCGGGTGCGTCGCGAAATAGAGTGTGCTGCAGGTGGACGCGAAGTGCTAAGAACGGCGCAGGGTCGCCGTGCTGAACATGATTACTGGGCGGACTAGTCTGTCTGTGGCGCGAAGCCTCGTCGGTCGGAGCGAGAACGCATGCTTCTGGCAATGCCGTCGGCTTATTTGCGTTGGGGCATCGGACGGTCGGACGAGCCTCAACAGACTCTACCGTCATGATGTACCCCGTGTTGTTTGTGAGCTCCGTCGGTGCTGCTAGGTGGTGCTGCGCAGAGTGGGCTTGCGACCATCGGACGCACAACCCATATGGTGGGCACTCCAGTGGCGGGGCGCGGTGAGACATTGACGAAATTCCGGTCAAGTCTTGTGTTGAGCACCACCGATAGCACGTCTTCTGCGGCCAGAAGCGTCAGCTGGCTCCAGTGAACGCGACGAGGACGCTCCCTGCGCTAGATAAGCACAGTCATGGGGCCGTCAACAACACGGCGATGCTAGCCTCGTACGAAATCGGAGGCTTCGACAACAAGAACGTGGCCGCGGAGACTACGGGTAGCCGCCACGCGCGGCGTCCTGCATAGGACATAGACAGGGCATTAGCAGTTCCGACGGGGCGAAGCGTAAACGAAGGCCAGGGTCATACGTTGTTTCGACCCGTGCTGCGACGATATCGCAACTCAAAACCTATCCCATGAAAGGTCATGCTCTGTGCTCAGCGGCCACATGATGGCGCGCAGACGACATCGTGCCAACGGCACGCATATCGGCATAATTCGCAGCGAACTTTGGCCTGTATTTCGGGCCGCAGTTCGCTTTGGGTGATCTAGTCGGCGAAAACACGAAGCGTAGCAGGATTGGATGGGAAATACAGCGCACCAAACTAACAATTGCATAACGCCTGCAGCTCGCGGCGTGCTAGTCTTCATCCATTGCCTCATCGCTAGCCTCCGCCGCATCCTTCTCTTGACTCTTGTTTACCATCCCTCTCCAACCGTCTTCTAGACTCGACTGTGCAGCACCATTGACTTCGGACCTCGCCCGTTGGATGATATCGTTCGCCTCGCGACCCTTGTTCTGGCTCAAGAGCCAGCCGGCCCAAGCTAACGACGCCTCGAGTGTATCCCTTCTTCGCCAAGCGTGATAGATCTCTTCCAGTATCTGCGACGATGGCTCCGAGGACTCCGCCTCCGCGCTGAAGAAGATTTTGTACGTAGTGTCGTCGAATAGATAGGCGTTGAGAACGCGGCGAAGGTGCGCTATCCGGTCTTTATGCGATGTTGTGTACTGCATGAGAGAGGCATATTGCGCAAGAAGACTGTCATGGATCAGTCGGAATGCAGGTGCATCCCGCATATGGAGGCTGTCGCTGAGGACTCCCTAGACTTTGGTGAGAATGCGATTTTTGGACTGACGACGATAGGCTCACCTCAAGGTGCTTCATAGCGACCTGCGCAGACGTTTCGTCAATCACTTCAGCCGTGCGAAGACCCCACATCCAGATGTCCATGATGTGTTCTCCCTGGACAACATTCCTCGCTTCTTTGCATGCCTGTATCAACGCTGGGTCACTGCGGTCTGACGTTGAAGCTGCCAAAGCGTCCAGACGTGCGAGCCAAACGCGAGCATTGATTTTACCGCTGGGAGAGGCCGTGTAACGAGCGGCGAGTTTGGGCAGATCCGAGGAGAAGGGGAGGTGTGGTGCCAGGTGCTTTTTGGTGGTCAAAAGTGAGATTTCTGTGGACAAAAGAGGGGCGGGCGCCGCCTTTGAGGGAGATTTAAGAAGGCGTTGGTTAAGTGCATGGATAGAAGTGAGTAGATATGCTTTCTGAAATCGTGACGCATGAGTAGAGTCCGTGAATTGTCCTAAACAGCGAAACGTACCAGGCTATCATCGATGTTTTCTTTTTGCACCCATTCGCTGATAAAATCCGCATAGGCCTGTGCCATTGCGTCCGATTCAATGCGCTCGCCCTTAACACATGCTTCTACCGCTGCTCTCAGCGTATCGTTGGCGTATCGTAGGGCGTCAACGAGCTCGGGACCGCTCAAGTCAGTTGTGAGCTTTCTCGAAGCAATGAGCCGCAGCGCAGTTGGGTCATTGGGGAGTGTTTGTTGAAGGAGCTCGAAAAGATGTTGCAGGAGTAGTTCTCGGAGGGCAGGGGTTGTGGGGTATGATGACAGCAGTGTATGAAGAGGTGCGAATAATTCCGCCTTGGGTAGGGCTGACGAAATCCGATTAGATGGCTACAAGAAAAGACGGACGAGAGAAGCGCACCTTTCGCAGCGTTCGACATTACAGACTTCACAATAGCACCTTTCATGATTTCTCTCCGCGCCAACTCAGCCTCGTCCCCTTCCCCATCCGCCTCCGTTTGCATCAGCTCAACTTCCACTTCGTCCATTCCTTCGATTACTTGCCCCTGCGCCTTCTCTTTCCCCTTCCCCTTCCCACTCGAGTTGATCCCCAATACATCCCACCGCCTCCGCATGCTTTCCACGAAGCCAATCTCGAATTTCACGTACTCCGTCCACATCTCTGCGCTTTCCGCGTTCATTCGGATGCCTCGCTGCATGAGGACTCGTGCAGCCGACGGTGAAAGGTGGGATAGTTCGTGGGAGGCCGCGAGGATGTAGAGCGCAGGAACGTGGGGATGAAGTTGCAAAGCTCTACAGAGGTCGTTATGACGCGCCGCGGTCAGTCAATACGGTATACGCACCTTGCTGAGATTCGCCCGACTAGGGACCTTGCTCCCTCTTTTTTCGCTAGCTGAATATACTGAATCCATAGCCCAACGTCGGCTTTGAACTTCTTGAGTGCGCGCTCGAATATGTGGAATTGCCGTCGCACAAGGGCGTAATCCGACACCGACGGCATCATTTTGGGAAGTTCTACGCGACGTTAAGTTCAAATTGGGGTTTGAATTTCACCAAAGAGACTTACTAAGTCGTTCGAGACGTTTTTTCCGTAGAGCTTCTAGACCAATCTCGTACTGCACATATCGCAGGTAGTCATTCTTTTTGGCGACTCGTCGTACCAAAGCTGTCTCGAACACAGTTCGCTTCTGCATAATTTGCTTTACTTCTTTCTAGGCCCCATGTTAGCTGCAGAAGATGGGCGGTGGTTGTGCCATACATTCGTGAAGAGACCCTTTTGGACTAGGTCCTTGAGCTCTGCGAGCATCTATGTGGGACGCTCATAAATATGGAATAAAATCAGGAGAAATATCGTGCAACGTACCTGCTCCTGCTGGAACTGTACCCTCTCCATTTTGGCGTAGTCCTGGTGGTAGGTGGGAGGACGAAGAGGACCAGAACGAAAGCGCGGAGCGCCGGCTCAACAAAATTCTGATCACCCAAATGAGGCAGTCACGAGTCACGTGCGAAGTGGCACTTCGCACTCCTGCGCCCGAGGAAGCTCGCCCGTTGACAGATAGACTCTGCCCTTGACCGCCACCACGAGCCGCAGCTTCACAATCCAATAATCCACGAGAACAGTGCCCGCGCACCCGACGCACAGTCTGCAGTCCGCAGGAGAAGCCTCGTGCCCTCGGCAGACGGAGATCAAACACATTCGCGGAGTTTTTCTCGCTTAATATTCCCGACATGACCAATCTGGACGGTTACCGTCCCCTTCAACCTCCATCCACCTCATCCGCCATGGCCCCCAAAGGGCATCGCGCAGGCGGCGGCCTCACTCGCACGCACTCGAGGTCGTCGTCGGGCGGCGGCGGGAAGCTCGGACTCAACCTTCAGCTCACTCAGAAGGATCCTGGGCCCTCTAAACACCCCGATAAGGCCAGGCGGAATCTTCATTTGGAGGTGCGCATCTCTAACTCTGGCTAGTCGACGTGTCTGACCTCGTAACCCACAGAACGGTCGCGGGTCAGGCCATGTGTCGAGAACAAACAGCAGTGTACGCGTCCAATCCAAGGAACATGTCAACCCCGCGGCTATTCGACGTGCGCCCGTCCCACGAGTCAACTCAAAGCACAAGATCGGATTTTCGATTGCGAGTCCTTCAGAGGAGGGTGACGATGATGAGTGGGTTTCGAGCGAGAGCGGCGCAGCAACTCCAAACGAGGAGGAGTCCGATCCAGAAGAGGTTGTTACTCCTATCGAGAAGAAGCCACAGCTACCACTCGGCGCCATCTCGAATGGCTTCGCCAAGGACGAACAGCCGACACCGCGCGCAGAGCTTCCCTCCTTGCCACCAGTAGAGAATGTCAAGATTGGCGAAGACGTCATCACAGGACCACCTCTCACCTCCCGCAACCGCCCCCCTCCACCAGTGACACCTACCATCTCCGAACCGGTTTTCCAAGAACAGCACGTGCCACCTCCCCGTACTCCCTCTCCCTTACTTGTCTCCACTGCACCAAAGGCGCGCTCAGAGACGCACTCTCCGCCGCGCCGGCTCTCTCCGGAAATCTCGAAGCGGTCTATGACCCGGCCGCCTTCGAGCACCTCAATTGCAAGTACCGCTAGCCACGCTCTACGGCCCCATCCACTCATTCGTGCCCAATCGGTTGGCTACGGTGCCCTCCAAGGCTCTTCGCGACCTACCCCCCTCGCCCCTCTTACGACTTCCGAACAGATACCTGGCCAGATGCCCACAACTTCTCCTGCTAGCTACCGCGCTAGTTCCCCGACCGCCAGCTTGCACCACACCGCCGCTTCTCCCGTAATTTCGCAGCCATCACCCACCGCTTCGGAGGCGTCGAGACAGCTTCGGAGAACATCAACCAGCTCGCGAAGCTCCGTCGCAACTTTGCCAGATAATATCATGCGTGCTTCCGCAAGCCATGCCCAACTAGGTCGTACTGCGAATCACGATCGCCAACGGACCCTCTCCAGCTCATCGACCTTCGCTGCCCTATCAAGTCTTAATCTCGGCGGCACGCGTTCAACTCCTTCTCCCCCTAAACCTGCCCAACATTTCGTCGTACGATTCGCCACCGCCGAGAAACAATATTCGGAGCCAGAAATCCTGCATGCGCTGTTACCCACTCCATACACGAACGGGCATCTCACGTCACTCAGGTATCGCAATCCCCTCGCAGAGTCGTATGATCGGGTCGTGCGAGCCAAATTGGCTCGGTGATATATGAAGACCGGCCTTGTGTTGCGTTGTGGGTGAGTGTGACGTGCACTTCCCGCGTGGTTCTCCAACTGATCGATTGCAGACGACCCCTTCATCTGTATAGCTTTCCGGGTTTAAGATTATTGATTATGGACCGCGGTCACCGTTCTCCTGCTCTGTCACGGCCACTATTACCTTGTACTACTAGCGCACTGTCTTCTTGCTTTGATCGTTGCAAGCCTATTCCCTCAAAATCTTGTCCGATTTGGTTAGGTGGAGGCATGCCTTGTTCGTTGTGAAGGTCAGTCAGCAAGAAAGAAACAACAATCAGAGTTTGGTGTTCTCCTTCCGAGTCCTTCGGAGCCCGCTTGTCCTGTTCCTTGGGCTTCTGGTGGACTTGCCTGGTGTATCACGCTTACGCTCGCGTTTGCTGCCTTCACCAGATACTGCGTCCACTCGTCGCCTGCCTCTTGTGTTCCCTCCGCTGTTCACCGCACTGGTCATCTATCGTAAATGCAATGGTCGAAATCTAGGGCCCTCATCGCCACTATCTTTAAATACTCACCGTTACTTGGCTCAGCGTTGTTACAATCCGACCCCATAGAGCCGTTCGTCGGGCGTGTGACAGCTTATCCGTAGCTGAACAGAAGCCATGCACCTTCTTTCCCGCTATCCATCCCCGCCCGAACATAGATCGTCGGCGCGACGATCCAGTCTAGCCCCCACGATCGTACCCGCTACAATCGGTATTCCTCGGTCACACTGGGCTGCAAGACGGAGGCATAACGACGAGTACGTAAATCCAGACAACGTCAGCTTCGACGATAGGCCTCATTTATCGTCGGTGGTAGATACGCCGATCGAGCAGGAACCAATCGAACACGACTTTGGACGTTTCGTCGGTCGGCGCGTCTCATTGGCTGCATTCTAAAGTAGCGTCGATCGTGCGCACACTCAATCACATGGAGGTTTCCTGGCCGTTTGGAACGCTTGGACAGGCTCGGGGTTATTCTACCAGGAGGACCCTTGGTCTTGTTTCCGACGAACTTGCCCGTAGTCTCGTTCTTGACGTCTTGGGGTGATATCACTGGGTGATGCACCCCTACTGATGCTCCAACGCAGGCCGCAGCTTGTATTGACGGTGCCTAGCGTTAAACATAATCCCAGCATCCTCGTACCCGTCGGCATTGTCGTTCCTGAAGTCGACGCAATCACTCTGCGTCAGACCGTATGACGTGACGGTGATCATCGTGAGTACAGGCCGTGGAACAGGGGAATGCGCGACTCTGTCCATTCGATCATCCATGCTGCTGGGCAACACCAAATGTGTTCAAAGCATGCAGCTACCCCACTAATTTGCGCCTCCAGAAATTTTTCTGATTCGCCCTGCCAAAATCTTCAGGCATTTCGGTGTGGTCTCACTTGCCTATTATGTCCGCGCCCGCCGAGCTTTCAAAATCCCAGCCCTCCATACGAGATACGCAGTGCTGCAAAGCATGCCAGCGATAATCCAGCAGTGTCCGTCCATGGGTCCGCGGCGATGCAAGGAAGAAAGCACAAGACAGCACGTCATCTGACAGTGTCCAAGGGCTTTGTGGCGTCACCCCGGTGCGAGGCCTCGCTATTCCGGGGACGGGGCCGCGCCCTTGTTGGCGTGGGGTGCCCACGTCGAGGTCCGGTCGTCAGGACGGCACGCTGCGAGCGTACCCCCGAGTCGGCGACCTGCGTGTCGCGCTGTGCAGCGTGTACGACCCCGCTACATTTGGGGATCGTCGAGGCGCGCGACGGCACGCTGCCTGTCGACGTTTCGGGTCCTTCATTTATCGCGTCGCGTCTGTGAAGCGTCCGTCGCGTGTGGGCCGGGTGGAGCTGCGCTGTCGGACGGAGCGCGACGCGGCGGGAACGTGCCCTCGCCCAAGCGGTGGAATGTTTTATCACCCGGAAATTATGTTTTCAGACCCATGACAAATGGGTTCAAGTGTTCTTACCCTCGACGTGTTTCTGACATGGGTCCCCGCGGCCCGGCAACCCACACACCCGCGCGGTGCCGGGCGGATTGTAGAGGGATTTAGGAGCGATAGACGTGACCGACATCAGCGGGTGCGCGGTCGCCCCGCGGTTGAAGATCGCTGTGTCCGGGGCGCACGGGCCCGAAGCGTCGACGTCGCGCCAGTGGTGTGGCCCGGGCACACAGTGTCCTCGTCCTCGCGTCGAAGCCGAGACGACAGGGCGAGACGAGCACCGCTTGGCACGAGCGCGGTACCTGGCGCACGCTGCACCTTACGTACCGCGGCCGCAACCGTCGCGGTCGTGCTGGACGACCGCAGCGCATCGGGCATGCTGATTGGGCCGGCTCGCGTCGGGGCGCGTCGGGATCGCGCCCACGTGGCGGCCCTGACACCGACGGTCTCCCAAAACGGGACGCCCGCGGGACTAGATTCTGTGAGATCGATCTGTCTCGCTTGGTCACCGATCGGCGCACTAGCTGGGGGGCTAATAAAATGTCCAATTTACGCCAGTTTTTATGTCCATGCCCCGGGGAGTATGCCTCTAGACTGCCCATAGCTTTCCTCTCCACCGTCCGCCCGCCGTCCCCCGCCCCGCCCGCTCACCGTCTATGCCCAGATCCGTCGAGTCGACCATCAGAGTCAACGACTGGCCACCTCCTGCCCCGAAAGGGTCGGAAGTGCAGTTGTCCACACGTTTGGAGGAGGAAAAGGAGGCCAAGAGGATAAAGTACGTCCCCCACAGTTTCTCATTCCCTGACGGCTTCTCTGACGAGTATTCTCCCCGTAGTGACGATATTGACCGAGCCATCGAGTTCGAGCGTCAGGAACTCAAGAAGCACAAACCACAAGCGAAACTGCTGCTCCTCGGTGTGTGGCCACTCATACATTCGATTTATCGCGCCCGTGCTTACACCTCACAGGGCAATCCGAGGCGGGCAAGTCCACCCTCCTAAAGAACTTCCAGCTTCATTTCGCCCCGACGGCGTTCCACGCCGAAGCCGAAGCATGGCGCGCCGTCATCCACCTCAACCTCGTCCGCGCCGTCAACTTCATCCTCGAAGCCTTCAACTCACCCCCCTCCACCACTGTATCCTCGTCAGCAAACCTCTCCTCGAAGAGCTCAGCGAGCCTCTCATCATCAGGTAGTCATGGGCGGGCAGCCACGGCCGACTCGCTGCGGCACATACGAATGCGGTTGTCCCCCTTGCGCCAGGTCGAGATCATCTTGAACCGGCGGCTGTGCATTGACAGCGCACCGACCACCCCTGTTTCACCCACGTCATCATCCCAACCGCGCTCGTCCGATCTGTCCGTGCGGGTACGCTCAGGATGGAAAGCCCTGGCCCGCGTGCGGCGGCCGACGTCCTCCACGGGGCAGGACGAGTTGCAAGATGCTCGGCAGATCATCGACGCGTGTCGAGAAGATATCATAGCGCTGTGGGCGGACGAGGGCGTGCGAGCGGGCTTGCGTGAGCGGAAAATTGCATTGGAGGACCACTGCGTGTAGTGAGTAGGCTGGTCTCCCCATCGTCATTCGCGCTGACTCGTCGTGTAGCTTCCTGAACTCGGCAGCACGAGTGACAGAGCTGAAGTATGTACCGTCGATAGACGATGTGCTTCGTGCGAGGCTGCAAACAGTCGGCGTAGAAGAGCATCGGCTAATAATGGAAACCGGTACGTGGCGCTCGGTCTTCAGGCCACCCATCGCTGAGCTGATGCTGTATAGTAGACCCTGGGAGTGAGTGGGTGTTCTATGACGTGGAAGGTGTCCGTGGGCAGAGGGGTGCGTATCTGACTGCGTGTTCCGCGGTGCTTGCTAACTAGCCTATAGCAGCATGGGCGCCGTTCTTCGACGATGGTACGTCTCACGTTCTTCGCGGACACTCTCCCCTGCTGATCGCTATACAGTTAACGCCATGATATTCTTGTGCCCCATGTCCAACTTCGACAAGAGCTTACCAGAAGACCCCAACACCAATAGCCTGGTGTGTAGTACCGCCTCTAACATCAGCATCGGACTGACGCCTTCTAGTTGGACTCGTTCTATCTGTGGAAAACTATCTGCGAGAGCAAACTTCTCGCGGATGCTACCTTCGTTCTATTCTTGAATAAAATGGATCTACTAATGGAGAAATTGGACGCTGGTTTGTGCTCCCATAGTCCACAGTGTCTTTTCCCGTCTCATGCATATCCATCCAGGCGTTCAATTTTCCGACTATGTCAGTCTGTATAAAGACCAACCCAACGACGCTGATGCGATAGCTTCTTGTGAGTCCCCCTCTAATTTACGCATCATGATAGATGCTGACAGCATGGTACAGATTTCAAGAGAAAGTTCGCTGCAGTACACAAACACTCATCACCCAAGGCCCGCGCGCTTCACATCCACACGACTTGTGCAATTGTGGGTCGCCTTTCCTTTGATACGTCGCCTGAACTGACATCGGCGCCGCTAGAATGTTGAGACAATGTCGACCATCTTGAAGCGAAGTACGCTCGTTTTGGCGTTTCTCTATCTGCTCATTACTGACCACCTTCCACAGTCAAGGACGTAATATTAATCACCGTCCTCAAAGACACCGCCATGATTTAATCTAGTACAACATAGTCGATTGATATGGACCTTATTCCTAGCATGCTTGCATAGTCGCATCCCTTGTAGCTCTTCTCACCTCATAGTCGGCCGCTCGATTAATTGCTTTGCCTCACGTTATCCACCTGCTTCTATCCCCCATACGCCGAGTGGTCCCTTCATCGCCTCCAACGCACGTTTCAATGACAATTCTCATACACCCCTCCATGGGCCGAACATGCAAGGCGTGTGTACGTTGGTATGACTCTCACCGACACCCCTTAATTTACCACGGAGCCGGTCGGGATACAGCCTCTTGAGGTACTTTGACGTCCTCCATGACTCATTGCAGATTCGGGGCAGAGCCTCGACTTCCCGTTCAGGCGCATATCAGCTTTGTGGCGCGCGGCAAGTGCCGAGGGTTATTTCTGGCTCGCTATCACTACCTCCCTGCGCTTGTTTCCGCGCTACCCTCTCACACACGCCGGTCTTCGTCCGCGTCTCGCTATGATTGCGGCTCCGGATGGCTCATTCGCTCCGGTGCTGTCGCAGCCGGGGAGGTGCGACCAGGTGTGGGTGGTACCGAATAGAAAGACTACTGAAGACTTTTCGTTATAAAGACCTTGCACAACTCGGCTACTGCCAGTAACTTCTCCCTCAAAGTCGCATCGCCATGGCTCCTACTCGAGTTCTTGTCATTGGTGCAGGTGTCGCAGGACCCGTCGTCGCCGTCTTCCTCAAGCAGCAAGGTTACGACCCTGTCCTGTTTGAACGGACTGAGACACTGAACACAGCCGGGCTGAGTCTCTGGTACGCTGAACATTCCCCCGCGCTTTCTTCATCTCTGATTATGTTCTAGCCTCCAGCCCAATGGGCTCACAGTACTCTCCCAAATCCCCGGACTCGTTGAAGAGCTCAAAGGCTGGCCGCTCGACCACATGGGCTTCTACTCCGTCCTCCCCGCCGAGAAATGCGTCCTCGCGGAGAACGACAACCCTGCACAACTGCGCGCCGCCACCGGGTTCGGCCAGATGGGCATCAAGCGGTCCGCTCTGTTAAAGACACTCGTTGGCCATGCGCAAAGCGTCGGCATCGAAGTTAAATGGGGACACAAGCTCGTCGACGTCGAGTCTCTCGCGGACTCAGTCAGAGCGAAGTTCGAGAACGGCGCGGAGGAGACGGCGAGCTTCGTCATTGGATGTGATGGACTTCACAGCAACACCCGCATCGCGCTTTTCGGGGAGCACCAGGCAGACTTCACGGGGTTGACTCAGGTTAGAAGCATTGCGTTCTTTTGGTTCTATCGTGCTGACAGCCGGCGGTTCTTGTAGTGCGGCGGATTCTCGCCGGTTCCTGAATACCTCAAGGGCAAGGCGATGATGTTGAACATCTTCGATGAGGACGCACACATGATCGCGTACCAGGTGGAGGAAGACGCTGTGTCCTGGGCGTAAGCGGCTACACGATTACAGCTGATCTCTCCAATACTGAATCGAGCTTTTGACAGCATCACGCAGCGCGGCCCAGAGGCGAAAGAGACATGGAGGTCGATGGATCAAGCTGCTATCGATGACTTCAAGAAGTCTTCTGTTAGCTCGTGGGAATATGGTGGCGGCGAGCTGGTAAAGAACGGAACAAACGTGACGAAAGTAGGTTTTTGCCTATCTATCGTTGATCACGAGTTAACAGCGTTCTAAGTACGGTCTGTATGACCGTCCTAGCTTGAAAACCTGGCACAAAGGGCGGGTGATCTTGATCGGGGATGCAGCGCACCCGACCAGCCCAGTAAGCTCTCTATATAAGCACTCTATTCATTGCATCGCTCACCCGCCCGTAACTGTCAGCACCTCGGCCAGGGGGCAAACCAGGCGTTCGAGGATGTCGCCCTCTTGATCAAACTTCTCAAAGAGCACAATCCTTCTGCCGCGTCGCCAACGACGGCCGCACTGCAAAACATCTTCAACGAATTCGAATCCGTCCGGCTGCCGCGATCGTCGGAGATGGTCCAGGGTGCACGAAAGATGGGCGAGAGTCGTGTGGTCCATGGCGTCGATGCGTGCATCGCACGCAACCAATCCTATCGCGAGATGTGGAAGGATATCAGCATCATGGGGACGGTATATGGACAGAACCTTGCCAATACAAATCTGGCGGCTCCAACGGCCTAGGATAGGCTGCAATAAGATTGCCACCTTGCTGAAAACTGTACTATTCCCTACACGAGATGTAACAACTATGGGATGTGATTGTCCACGAGTACTTCGCACGCTATACAGTTGCCTTTCAACCTACATTCACGACATATGGCGCGAAGATGACAAACCCTGGCGGTGTCAAGCTCGGAATTGTTACTCAGTAAAGCGACGTATCGGGGGCTTATCCCCATTGCTATGCTATCCCTGCTGCGTCGCAACGGTGTTTTGGCAGGCGTTGGGGCGTTTTAGTAGACCGTGGCTGACAAGAGCCAGTGAGAGCCAGCGACGCCCACGGTCAGCGGAAATGACCAGAACACCGCCCGCTGAGCAACTGGCGCCGAAGCGCGCACTACCCACCTGAAGGCAATTTCGAGAACTTTCACAACGACCTGTCTATTGGTTTCAACTTCCGGCCACCCGTTCCCAGCAACCGTTGGGGCACATATAAAAAGGCGTGCTCGACATGGACACACCACACAGAAACTCTCCCCCTGCACGTCCCCCTCACACCCGCAATGGCCATCAAGCTCTACGGTAACCCCATCTCGACCTGCACGCGCCGCGTCGCCGCCGTGTTCAAGGAGAAGAACGTCCCGTACGAGCTCATCGTGATCGACTTCGCCAAGGGCGAGCACAAGAGCCCCGCGTTCGTCGCGAAGCAGCCCTTCGGTCAGGTCCCCTACATCGACGACGATGGCTTCATCCTGTACGAGAGCCGCGCGATCGCCCGCTACATCGCGGCGAAGTACAGCGACCAGGGCACGCCGCTGCTTCCCCCCGCGTCCGATCTGAAGGCGGTCGCGCTCTTTGAGCAGGCCGTCAGCGTCGAGGGCGGCAACTTCGACCCCTTCGCGAGCGGGATCGCCGCTGAGAAGATCTTCAAGCCGTGAGTCGCTTTGCGTGTCGCGACCGCGATGTTTGCTGATCTGGATCTAGACTGAGGGGTGGTGCCACCAACGAGAAGACTGTCGAGGAGTACGCTGCGACTCTGGACGCCAAGCTCGACGCCTACGAGGTCATTCTGTCCAAGCAGAAGTACCTCGCCGGTGACGTGAGTACCCTCTTGTAAGATGATCGCATTCATACTGACCTTAATCTATAGTCATACACTCTGGCGGACCTCTTCCACTTGCCTTACGGCTATGTCATTGGCAGCATCGGCTTCAAGCAGCTCGAGGACCCCAAGCGTCCCAACGTCGTCAGGTAAGAGCGGGCTCTACTCCAACGTCATTTATTATCTGACACCGGCAATCATAGGTGGTGGAACGACATCACCTCTCGCGAGGCCTGGCAGGCGGTCAAGGACAAGGCTTAAATGCGTCCTAATCATGTATCATGGAACTTGTAAAACCAGCTGAACAAATAGAAATATTGTACAACTTGACGACGTGCTGCAAAGTGAAGAGGCAAAGGGATTTGTGTCGTGCTCGAAAAGGTGTGGGAGTGTTCTGCGTGCATACTTTGAAACCAATTGTTTGCGACGTGGTTCTGTCTGTGGGGCATACGAGCAGTGAGCAATTGCACATCAGTTTCAGCGTGGCATCCGACTTACTTGATACCGAAGGTTCTGGTTAAGTCTCGAATATGACCGCGTTAGTAGAGTTTCTCACAAGGCTGGGGTCGCGTTAGTGGTGCCGGGATCAACGCGCGTCCATACGGCAGAGAAGACAAAACGGACATGTTTCGCATAGCATGGGGGACATTCGAGGTGTATATCGGCTGTGAGTTCTCTATCAGCATCGCCCTTGAGGTCGAGATGAGACCAGCTCTTTCGTAGACTCAAAGATCGGCTTACCCTGAGTCGAGCGGCACGGTGCTGAAACCTGCTCGACGTTGTATTCTGGAGGGGTCTTCGTGCAGTCAATCCACTTTTTCAAACAAAAGGAGCCCCGAGTGAGTCAAAACACAGCTAGATGACACAGCGGCCTTGTGGCGCCACCCGTTTTTCTTCACATCTCAGATGGCGACCCGTGCAGCCGAACTTACGCGTAATCATACACTCTACGGCTACCGACACGCGTCCTCGCGGCCTCACAAAGTCTATGAGGACTGACGCCAACCAGGTCTATAAATCCCTCCCTTAGCTAACGCACTTAGTACCACTTTCATTTCTCTCCCCCTCCTCCCCCTCCTCCACCCCTGTCCCTCGTGTCATGGCCCCCGCCCGTATCCTCATCATCGGCGCCGGCGTCGCGGGTCCACCGCTGGCGACTCTCCTCAAGATGAAGGGCTACGATCCGGTCGTGTTCGAGAGGACAGACGGGCCTTCGACTGCCGGGCTCGCACTCGGGTAAGTTATTGCACTATCCATCGACCCCTTGCTTCTATTCTGACCCTTACATCGCAGTGTCGCGCCGAATGGCCAAGCCGTGCTCGAGAAGATCCCGGGGCTCGTGGAAGAAATTCGCGCAATAGGGAGTCCCGTCGAGACGTTCCGCAACGTCTCGGTCCTTCCCGAGGATTACGGTGTTCTCTCAGAATTCTCCGGACGGTGGGGTAACGCGCCGCTGGCCATCAACATACGCCGCGCGAGCTTGTTGAAGGCCCTTGCAGCCTATGCGGAGAAGGCTGGCGTGCCATTCCGATGGAGCCACAACATGGAGTCACTTGAGCAAACAGCGGACGGCGTCAAAGTCCGCTTTGCTAATGGGGTCGTGGAAGAGGGTAGCTTCGTTGTGGGGTGCGACGGCCTGCACAGTAATGTCCGCAAGGCGTTATTCGGGGCGGAAAAGGCCGATTTTACGGGGTTGGCTTGTGTACGATTTCATCAATTCTCCTGCCAGGCGACGCCTTTTACTGACTGCCCCATTCTTTAGTGCGGAGGTTTTGCGCCCGTCCCAGAGGCGTTGAAGGGTCAAAACCTCTTTCTGAACATCTATGGAAACAATTCCCACATGATCGTCGCCAAGTCGGACGAGAATACGATGTTTTGGAAGTACGTAATTCTTATACCTCCACGCTCGTCTAAAATGACCTTTGTTGTAGCTCCACCATGCGCGAGGACGAGGCAAAGGAGACCTGGAAGGCAATGGACGATGCCAAAGTCGAAGACTTCAAAAAGAACTCGATCTTCGCGAACTGGGACTTCCATGGCGGGGAGCTTGTCAAGACGGGATATAACCTTACTAGGGTAATTGGATTCCTGACTATATGCGTGTTATATGATGCTAATTTTGTTTCTAGTTTGGCTTGTATGATCGCCCCGAGCTCAAGGTATGGCACAAAGGCCGTGTCGTCCTCGTCGGCGATGCAGCACACCCAACGAGCCCCGTAAGTTCCATATCCTCCTTGATTTATTCATTTGATTTGACAACTCTTTGTGTAGCACCTCGGTCAAGGCGCGAACCAGTCCTTCGAGGACATCGACCTACTCGTCCAGATGCTCGAAAAGCACAACCCGAACGCAGAGTCGCCCTCGACGGCGTTACTGGAAACCATCTTCACCGAGCTGGAAACCGTGCGCATCCCCAAAACGACCGAAGTCGTCAGAGGCGCCCGCGCGATGGGCGATACCCGCGTCGTGGAAGGCGTGCAGGCGTGCATAGAGCGCAACAACATCTATCGCGAGATGGCGAAGGATCCTGTGGGGGTGCGGAGGAGGCTGATGACGCCGAAGACTGCGCCACCTGTAGATACGAAGTAGAGGGGTTGGTTTGGACATGGACAACGCAACGCAATGACGTAGTATGGAACTTGTATCAATAGAACTAGTAGGTAGGTAGCATCGAGCCAATATCAGGCATGGTAAGTATCGCTTGCGTGAATATGAGAATTGGTGGCGTAGAAGACTTCAACATGATGCGTCACTCCTGAGCCGGCGCACGTTCTGGTCGCAACACTCGCGACATGCTTGGTATTTTTGTGACGATGATACAGCTACTATTCAACCATACCGCCTTGTACGATTCCCAGTAGGAGCAGCGTCATATGGAATAAGCTGCGACCCTACAAGGGAGCTATCAACCATAGGTTTATGACGTTGATGAATGTGCACTCACCGATTACTCTCTGGCTCCACCAAAATGAAGCAGTTCTCGCCAAAGAGCGTGCAATTATTGCGGCCAGGCCCCTCGATATTTGTCTCAAGTCTCCTATACGGCGCCTTCGTAACCATCCGTTCTCGCAGATGTTCACGAAAGGACAGAGGGAAGGTTGTCGGTGATGGTTTCACGATAATCTCCTTCAAGCGTGTCTTGTCGCCCGAACGAATATCGTGTACCATCGACTCGGGAGAGTCGAACTCATATATGACCAACTTATGCGTCTGCCGATCTGCAGCCGACTCCCAGCAAAGAAGTCTGGAGCCATACACGTGCATCGCGCACCCCTCCCCATTCCATATCCGTATATCGTCTCCCCAGACGCGCCACGGTACCACACGCATTCCACTTGGGCCGCTCGAGGTAGCGCCGAACGCAGCGACATGGACCATCAGCGTGCGTCCCGGGATCACGACTCGTAGGTACATGTTTCCGTTAGAACCCTCAACGGAGGCGAGTGCGAGGTTCAGCATTACCAGAGGGGGATTCCTGCCTGCATCAAAGAATGACATGCCCTCTGGCGCGCTGTCGTGCCGCGTGGTGTTGTGTTCGCAGAAAATATCGTAATCTAGCCAGGGTCGACCTTCGTGGTGAACAAACTTGTGGGTTGGGCCGTGCGCTGGTAGGACAAAAATGGTCGAATAGTTGAGGACGTCGATGAAGGAAATATCCTCGCCGGGAAGTTTCCGCCATGGAATGACGATGACACACGCTGGCAGAGAGCCGCGAGCCAACACTGTCCCGACCAGATGATCCGTATCGAGGAATACGACTTTTTCTGGGAATTGGTGCCCGCTGTTGCTGCGGATAGTCTGAAGCTATGTGAGTAATTTTGCACAGCAGGGTCGATTGCTGCTTACCACAAACGTTTTGTCACTCCTCCAATCTCGTATTTTGATATCTTCTTCAAGCGATTCGAATTGACGATGAATGAGGTTGAGATTTCCCAAAATTCGTACGTCCACGGTCGACGGTGCCTGCATCTCATCCATGTCGTGTAGGAGATATAAAATATCCTTTTTTATTCCGGGAAAGCCCTTTCCTGTAGTCTGGTGGAGAAAGAGCAGGACGCTGCGAGCCATAAATTCAATCAACCTTCCGAAGAGAATTCGAGGGTATTGGCTGACATACCCTCCGAAAACGTTAGATCTCAGAATTAGAAGCTCCTGGGATGAATCAAACCAGTGGTCATCGATCGGCACTGGTAAGGTTATCGACCAGGTTTTGAATGAAGTGCCTGCGAGACGTGACGGGAGGGTAGTGAAGTGCAGGGTGTGTATACTGGTAGTGACCGTCGAGAAAGTTTGTCCGTGAATTCGCCTATACTCGCCAACAAACGCCCCGTTTGTCAGTTCAACCTCCCAAATATTGTCCCATTGGAGTCCACGCCGAGCGCGTTTCCAATCCGCGAGTCGGTCTAGCCGGGCGCGGGAGGTCGGGAGTGATGATACGGCGGGGCCCTCGACCACGCCCGCGAGGAAAGTTTCGACGATGAATTGAAGGGCAGCAGACTTCTTCACGACGTCGCGCAGAGTCCGACACACCTAGACGTGTAATCAGCTATGTGCACACCCGGACCCGATTCGAAGCTTGCTGTGGACATACGGTCTGAAGTGATGCAATGCGGTTTGCTGGAAGATATCCAAGGATGTGGATGAGCAGTTCCGCCGGCAAAGTGAAAAGCGGATTGGCGGCGTTCGGAGGAATAGTAGATGTGTTGTCAAAGTAGCGGCGAAGCGATTCCGAGAGCCACGCAGGCACTCGAATCAATTTCTGCGCATCCGAGGCCGCGACGTGGACATTCTGGTACACCGAGGTGCAACGTTTGGTAGCCACGTCGGGAGATGTGACTTGGACAATGGTACTAGTAGTGTCGGGATTGAATCTCTGCATCAGGGCTCCATTGCCAGTATACAAGATAGTCTGATCCACGAAAAGTATTGAGGAGAGTTGTGCTGGTTTGATGGAGGTTGGTTATGAACGGCGTCTAATCCACGTGAGCTAGCCTACGGGTTCGATTCCGCTTATGCCCGCACGTCCGACTCACAAGTCTCCAAAGTCTCCCTCACGCTTGCTCACAACACCCACCACACCATGAACTGACCCAAGCAAATGATCGTTATCAAAGCTTTGATATAACACGCTCTGGACTCTCCGTCGCCCATTCAGGCAGTCCCTGCGGTCGCGCTTCCTGTCGTCATTATAACCTTCGAACCAGACCTCAGGGTTAACACAGCATCGTCGTACTCAAGGGAAAGTATTACGGACATGCCGTCAGCATCCCTACTGCAATATGACTGTCTCGCGTCGTTATCGCTCGCCTTGTCGCAGTCAAATCGCAATAAGGATCTGACAGGCATATTCCTGGTGCCTCCGCGCGTCGCACCCGAGCAAACGCGAAGGCTACCGCGTCGTTCGCACAAACCCCTCGAATAGAAGGATAATGGTGAGTTTCAGGTTGATTTGTGCATCTCTGTCGTGATGTTGACTGATTACAATATAGGGTTGGAGAAGCAGACGACAAATAGCACAAAACTGTGACACACTCAAGACGCCTTGTACGTCGAAGAGGTCGTATCTTGTTCAAGACGTTATCGGGCTTCTATGACACAGACATTCCACTGATAGTGCTAGCTGGTCGTCTACGCTTGGTACGTGCCAGACCGCAGTGCGGATGGGAGATGCCATTGACATTGCAATCGACCAGGGACCATCTCCATTGGAGAGAGTTTCGGGTTCCTGGATACTATAAATAATCTCGCCAACGAGTTTCAAATGACTCGTGTCGCGAAGGACGATGTTTGTAGCTGCCAGTGCAGTATCCGAACTCTCTGGCTGCGGTTCGACTACCCGTACCCGGTTTATCTACCTGTGGGGCTGCTGCTCGCAAGTTTGCGATCCGGCAACCGGCATAGTTCTGTGGTCAGATTTAATTCGGGTAACACAATTTGAGACACCCCTCAGGGATGGGTGAGTTCTGTCTATGGCATTCCACCGAGACTGTGATTGAACTAACCTTTGCTAGGACTTGACCTTTTATAGGTCGGAGAACTGTCGTGCCGAAATTTCGCTGCATCTCTGTTGAGGGCGACTCCTTCTACGACGATTGCAGCCCATCTACTTCCTCGGAAATCCGGTGACACTTAAGCTTCGAAACCTCATAAAGAGCCTTGTGGCGTCGTCCGTGTCAGTTGACCCCGCTCCAATTGACACACAAACTATTGATATTCGCACAGTGACCCCTATGGCTCCGCAAACTATCATTTTCGGGTCAATTTTCATTGCTTGTTCACCATCTCGCCTAGCTGCACCTCGACATAATGTCTTGTACCCGCGCTTTTCGCTGATACCAAGTCACATCAACCTGAAACCCGTGGTCCGAAGTGTCCTTGAAGCACAACCGCCAGGCGCGGCGTCGTTCAAGGCACGATGTTTAGTGTACCTTTTCTTGATCGTGGTGCAGCGGTCGTTTCCAGGAGTAGGCTTATAGCCTGCGTACCTCAGACGTCAAAGCCCATCAATATCTGCCCACCCCTCAGAGTTCTCTTCTGCGCGATGACCACTACCACGGCTCCCACCCGTGTCCTCATCATCGGTGCTGGTGTTGCCGGCCCCTCGCTAGCGATACTTCTCAAGATGAAAGGTTACAATCCCATAGTTTTCGAGAGAGTGGATGGACCTCCGGCTGCCGGCCTCGCAGTCGGGTACGCCAAAGTTCCTCTCTTCCTACGTTTTCCCGACCTGACTCTGGTTTTCATAGTATCGCGCCGAACGGCCAGGCCGTACTCGAGAAGATCCCGGGGCTATTAGAAGAAATCCGCGCAGCAGGAAGCCCCATCGAAGCGTTCCGCAATGTGTCGGTCATGCCCGAAGACTACGGCGTCCTCTCCGAACTCTCTGGCCCTTCCGCCACGCCGAGCCCTGACGGTCCGCTGCCAATCGGTATCCGCCGTGCGGTCTTGCTGAAGACGCTCGCGGCCTACGCGGAGAAGGCCGGCGTGTCACTGCGGTGGGACCATAACATGGAGTCGCTTGAGCAGACAGAGGACGGCGTCAACGTTCGCTTCACGAATGGCGCTGAGGAAGAGGGCAGCTTTGTCGTCGGATGCGACGGGCTTCACAGTAACGTCCGCAAGGCTTTATTTGGAAACGAGAAGGCTGATTTTACGGGGCTGGCTTGTGTACGATTCGATGACTCTCTTTCGTGACTGATTTATCTGACTGTTTGACCTTCCAGTGCGGAGGGTTCTCGCCGGTGCCCGAGGCTCTCCAGAGTCAGAACGTGTTCCTGAACATCTTTGGCCACAATGCTCACATGCTCGCCTCCAAGTCAGACCCCAACACGATCGTCTGGAAGTATGTGGTCTCTACCCTATTCTTCGCCTTGATTTATCATTGCTCCTAGCTGCGCTATGCGTGAAGATGAGGCTAAAGAGACTTGGAAGGCGATGGACGACGCAAAAGTACAGGACTTCAAGGACAACTCGATTTTTGCGAGTTGGGGCTTCCACGGAGGAGAGCTCGTCAAGACGGGATATAATATAACCAGGGTATCCACATGTTCGACTATGCGTTGGCTATATGAGGCTTACTCTTCGTTTTTAGTTTGGCCTTTACGATCGCCCGGAGCTCAAAGCATGGCACAAGGGGCGCGTTGTCCTCGTCGGCGACGCAGCTCACCCAACGAGCCCCGTACGCTTCTAGACCTTTCAATGACACCAGGTTGACTGACAAACTTTGACATAGCACCTCGGCCAAGGCGCGAATCAGTCTCTTGAGGATGTCGACTTACTCATCCGGCTCCTCGAGAAACACAACCCTAGCGCAGGGTCGCCCTCGACGGCCTTGCTTGCGGCTATCTTCCGCGAGCTGGACGCGGAACGCGTCCCGAAGACGACTGAAGTCGTTAGGGGCGCCCGCGCTATCGGCGACACCCGTGTCGTGGAGGGGGTTCAGGCGTGCATCGAGCGCAACAACGTCTATCGCGAGATGGCGAGGGACCCTGAAGGCGTGCGGAGGAAGCTTATGATGCCAAAGACGTCTGTCCCCATCTAGACCCACATAAGGACTGTCTCAGACAAGCAGATTGCACAGTCCAACGCGATGATTCCGAAACTGTATGGGTACGAATGCTTGGGTATAACATTGGTAGTATTGACACAATTCAAGCACGGCGAATACCAAGTCTTCGCTTGTGCGAAACAAGCTACGAAAGCTGTGACGCTGCTAATTACTATGGTGGCGTTGGTGTTCAATTTGCGCACTTACAGCTTTGTTGTGTTCCCTTCAGATTATGCTCGACGTCCACACCATGAGCGAGTCTAGAAGTTTGTTTTCCTTTTCTTGGAAACATTTCTGTGTTTACTGACAGTCATTTTCGCTCAGAGATCGAATGTTTGTTTTTCAGCTGATTGGACGCCACACAATTAAAGCACGGAGGCGCCGTCTCCCCGATCTGGCTAGTGCCATCAGTGCTATTTCGATTGGACCACTCTACACGGCCAGATGTAAAATCCAGCCCGGGCTTGAGCGAGGACGACCCGGCCCCAGCGCGACGAAAGATGCGAAACGGGGTTAAAAACGTCTTCTTGCGCTCGGGCAGCACTGGTCAGTGCAAGCGGAGCCTGCACCGATCACTTCAGGCCTCGCTTGTCCTCCAGTTCAACCTGGGGCTGGAAAGCAACTCAGCCCCAGTGCAACATGAGCGGGTATCAGCCGCTAACGCGTCGCTCGATCTTTGCTGGAAGCGATCGAAATCCGCCCATTCTGGGATGGCTTTTTCGCACGCCTTGAGATTGTCACGGAATTTTAATACGGATGTTGTATGTTATTGCAATGATAGGCCAGTTTATCTACAGCATACAATACACTGATGTCGAGAACGTAGGTAGGATAGTAATGTAGATAGAAAGAATACTACCGCTAGCCTAACAACGACCCGAGACCCGCTGGATACGGTGCGTCAGCGTACCGTACCGGGTTCAGGCGGTCTCGAAAATACTGAACAAAATCTGAGGGCTTGTATGGGTTAGCCACGGCATGAATATGTAAGTGTGTAGTCGCACGTACAACTCCGATGATACCCAAAGACCCCCCTCCCTCGATGTGTTGCAGCCTGGCTTCCAATCTGCTAGCACGAGATACTACGAAATCGTAGAAGGCGGTCTTGAACGAGAATATGGCGGATGATTTGCTGGTGAGGAAGCGTCGAAGAGTTGAGGAGACGACAAGTCAGTTGCGTGGTCGTGGATGGTGAAGAGCATGAGAGAGTGAGAGGGACTTAGAGAAATCGAGAGCAAGTCAAAAGCCACGTCGGCGGCATGCCGCTGAGTCAGCTCTCGCGGCATCGTCTTCCATGATGGGAGAGGCCTTATTTGGAGGAGAACGTGACGACAGGCAAGGCTCAGCCTGAGCAGATCTCGGCGAAGACGCGAAGCGTGAGCTGAGCCGACATTCCAGCCTGGGGTTGGAATGCAGGCCAGCCTGAGTCTGAACGCGATGCAGCCCCAGGGCGGGTATCTTTTTCGAAGCACGGCTGATGTATCCGAAGCGATGGTACTGACCTATAGGACACGCCCTCGCGTGCTCATTCCGATGGCGCGATTGTGTGATCTCGGTGGAAACGGGCTTAAAAACGTCCGTTCCAAGCTCAGGCTGGAATTGATTTCTGGCGGTGTACGACGCTTGGATCTGGACGCTCGCTACTTACTCACTACACCAGCTCCTGTTGGAAAATGCCAGAGAGCGTTGATACCGGATACATTTCCTCGGTATTATCATGCGAGGCGGGAATGGTGAGCGTCCAATCTTCATCAAGTTACGGCGATTGACCCGAGTTCGATTTTTGTCGTATAGGCACAGTATGCACTCGTCCACGAGGCCCGCTTTCAAAACCTCAAGCATATTGGCCGCAGCGTCGACATATTCCCCATACGGACGTTTTTCGACTCTATTCTTCCACCGATTCCGGACGCATGCGTTGCAGACGTCGTGGACCGGTTGAAAGAACGCAATGTCCTCGACAGGACCACGGGAAGCTGGACCGCGTTCGGACCTAGTCCAGCGAGACAGAAGTCACCGGGGTCCGCTGTATTTCTCCCTATTCAGTGTCTTGTCGAGCAGATACACAGCGCGACGCTCGAGACGCGGGCCGCCATGAATCTGCCCGAGCGGGTACCCCGTTATTTGTATCGTAGCAATGCAGGCCAAATCCCGATATCCCTCTCCGCCCTCACCAACACTCCACCTGACGGGTTTCTCATTGACAACGCAAGCGCTCCGGGCAGTCTTTATTGGAAGGATATCGGCCTCGTCGCGCAATTCAAGAAGAACGACAGTGCAGAGGATTTGAACGACGTGCGTCCTTTTGTCCTTCATTTGGTGACCCATATTCAATAACAGCCCTTCAGAACGTGTGTAAGTTAGTGTGGGGGATGAAGCATTGCATGCTCGAGAATCTCCGGCGGTCGTTCATATTTGGCCTCACGATCGAGAACAGGGCTGCGCGAGTTTGGTACTGCGACCGATCACAAATGGCCATCTCCGAGCCGTTTGACTTCATCCGAGTACGTTGGCGAGGCTTTTCGATGACAAGATCTCAATATGCTGCTTTTACAGGACACGACGCCTTTCGTTCACCTTTTTGTCTCGCTCTGCTTCGGATATGGCAGGGACTTGGGTTTGAACCCTACTATCAGTTCCATTGGAGCCCCGGCGTGCGTGGAAAATGGCAGAACCAATACTCACCGCCCTTGGCGGTACGAGTATCGACTTCCGAACGGTCGCCGCTTTCGCACGCACGGCAAACCAGAATCTGTCGACGAAGCTCGTTCGCTAATCGGACACGGAACCTGCGTATGGAATGTCAAAGAGGTCATCGTAGACTCCGACACCAACGAAGAGAGGGAAGATGGCGAGTACATTCTCAAGGACACTTGGACTGATGAAGACAGAAGGAGGGAAGGACAGGCATACGAAGAACTCCTAAAGCTCCCACTCCTTAAGTCAGAACGCATGACTTTATATCAAGCCTTGCTGAAGGTCGTTTGTTACGCCGACGTGACTGACGGGACCTGGATCGACAAGACCCGGGATCTATCAACGGGTAAAGCCGCCGTGGCAAGGAAATATCCTTTAGTGAAGATCAATGAAGACGTAGATGTGGACCACACAACTCAGATTGAGTCCTCGTCTACTGCGCACCAAACCTTCTGCCAAAAATCCTTATTCAAAGTTCTCCCAGTACTCCCAGACCAGTGCCGTAAGGTTCATAACATCATCGTCTTCGCGGAATCGGGCACTCCTCTGCACACCGTTACCTCTTTGAAGACCGTCGTCCGAGCAATAAGCCAGGTCAGCGTGGGTGCGTAAACTTATTGCTATCAACATCCAACGTATTCTTACGCTTAGTCAGCGTTGTTCGTGTTGCACAAGTACGGCTGGTTGCACTGTGATATCAGCTCCAGCAATATTCTAGTCTGCGCCGGCCAAAACGTCAAATTGATTGACTTTGGATCCGCGAAGCATAACGATGACAAGCGTGGCCATGAGATACGAACTGTGAGTACTAGTTCACTATTCGCGTACGCTTTGAATTCAGGAGCGTGTCATAGGGAACCTCACAGTTCACCCCGATAGAGGTTCAGGCGGAGCGCTACATATTCAAGCCACATGGTGAAAATCCAGAGGACTCTGTGGATTCCGATGAAGACGCATCTTGGCTTTCTCATAGGTACAATATCCTTTCAGAGGCCCGAAGTCACGACACCACCCCGGAACCACCAGCGCAGGAGTTTGACTCAGAGCCAGTCTTCACGTACAATCCGTTGCACGATTTAGAATCCCTGGCGTGGGTGGGTATCACGTTCCTCGCCAGTAGAAAAGTCGCTTCACAAGGCAACAAGAGGCTAGCTCACGACATCGCGGCGTTGCGCAAGCAACACAAGATCGCACAGGCCGTCTCGTTCGACGTAGGCACGCGGAATAGCCTGATCGCGTTCCAAGGATTCTTCAAGAGCAACATCGTCGCCCATCTCCATCCTCTCGTCGTCCATCTGGGTAGAGCTTTTGATGCGATTCGGGCGACCCTTGTTGCACGGTACAAGGAAGCCGAGAAAGACATGGATTCACAGCCCATCGGCTTCAAGGCTACCCACGGCTTGCACGCCAAGTTCAACAAACTATCATGGCAAGTCGACCTCGGCAGCAGCGACATCATCGTCGAGGAATTCGACGCCGAGGAGTTGATAGATCCCAACGCCTATGTTTGCAGCAAGAAACCCCGAGCTGAGGACAGAGACCCGGTGGCTTAACCCCGATTTTGCCGTTGGACGCCTTTCCTGCTCTTCGTCACAGGTACTTGTATTTCACATGTATAATCAATTCATCGCGTAACAGTAGCGATCCTGGACAGCGTGAGCGTCCCGATACAGCCCTAGGTAAGCAAGATGCTCGAGACGGTTGAGCTGAGCGGGGAGATCTCTCTTCGCACTGCAGGCAGTACGAAAACAGCTCTGCAGAGTGTCCAGTCAGAAACTCCAAAGGCAAGACCACCAACGATGTGTCTACCATTCCCCTGTTTATTCATGCTATCCTAGTTAACGCACCTCAGCTCAGATGACCCAGCCCTCGATGAGACGTTCAGGATGAGATGCAAAGACCCATCAGCGCGGTCGCTATGCGATGATTCTCAGGCGACTCATAAATGCACCTCGCAGATATCAGAATTCCAACAGCGTTTCAAGCAGATACCGAACATTCTCGACCTCGACCACCTACCGGCGACGTCTGGTTCGGGCGCAACATTACCTTGCGAGGCACCGTCATAGGTACGTCCGCCGTACAGGATCTTCTCGGTCTCACTAACAACAGATGCAGTGGTAGCCAACGAGGGGCAACTGTAAGGGTCTGCCTTCCATTTCGGGTATCTTACGTAATCTACGCTTTAGGCCTGCGACCTCGAGTCATGTACCTTCGACGAACCAACGCCTGGCTTGCGCCAGTAGCGGGGCTCGCTCACGCTCTAGTCTCTCATCCTTGACTATACACCTCGTCTTTGACCCTCTGGAGCCGCCCCGTTACAGTTTGGTTCGTCCCCCAAACTTTTGTCGCGCTTTTGCGCTCTTTTTCGGGTTTTTTCGCATTTTCGACACTCCGCTCGCCCTCTGGCCTCACGGCAGGCTACGGCACTTCCAATCCCACGGAACCTCACTCAAGATTGTCACTCCCGGCCCACTCGCACCCTGGAGCTCGTCGCTCTCGCACTCGCCCTCATTTGTGGGCCCGGTCGCTCTCCGGCTCACACTCATCGCTGCGATGCGTTTCTGCGTTTCCCCCTCACAATCCAATCTCATTCTGACTCCCACCCACCCTCCCTCTTGCCTATCCTATGCTTCTCACCACTCTCTCGCTCACCCCTCGTCTCCAACTCGCCGCTCGCCGCTTCGCGTAAGCGCCTCGTTTCACTTCGCTCCACTCGTGAAGCCTCGGCGGAAAAAGGGGGGATAGAGGCGAGAGGAGAAGAGTCATGCGAGGGTGTGGAGAGGGACCGGAATGGAGATGGAGGGACAGGTACGCACCCTCGCCCGCGAGTCGAGCGGTCCGAGTCTCGAAGGACACGCTCGGACGAGCAGGCGGCATCCCTCGGTCTCAGAGACACCGTCGATGAACCGAAGGGGATGTCGACCATCTCCTGGACGATGATGCTCGCGCATCCCTGGTGTCTTCATGGATTTTCTGCGGTTTTTTGACGCTTTTTCGCGGCTTTTCGAGACGCAGTTTTTCGCGTTTTCGTAACTATTTTCGACGTTCCCCGACCTCCCTACCATCGGCATACCACGTCCCGACATCCCCGACACCCCCTCATCATCACGCCTCTCACCTACATCCGCATAACTGGCCTCATTGCCGGTCTCGTCACCCCCAACGTCATGTCGCTTTGCCGCATCCGCGCCCCTCACGCTCACTCCACCACCGCTTTCACCCTTCGCCCTCAGTGCATCCACCACATCCCATCAGTGCCCTCCTCGACATCTCTGGGCTAGGCTTTCGGTCTACGCCATACACTTAATAGCGACCACTCTCATCTTCGGCCATCCTAGGCTTCGGTCTCCGACTTGGCACCTCTCTGACATGTTCAAGTTTGCGCACTTGTCATGCACACTCCTCGTTGCCTCTTCAGGCTCCTCTGCACCATTACGGTTCCTTGTTTCTTCCGTCACTCTCGTCCCCCATGTTCCGTAGCACTCGATGTCCCTCCGCTCTCGACCTTTCCCCACGTACTATCACTTCTGCGTCTATGTCCCATGCACTACATCAGTCGCCTCTCTTGTCCTTGTACCCCCTCCTTCACTCCTTCGCCTTATTTCCCAGCCTAGTAGCTGTCTCCCTCGTCGTCTCTCCTCGCTCCCCAGCTGGAAAAAGGGAGATGATGTAAGGGTCTGCCTTCCATTTCGGGTATCTTACGTAATCTACGCTTTAGGCCTGCGACCTCGAGTCATGTACCTTCGACGAACCAACGCCTGGCTTGCGCCAGTAGCGGGGCTCGCTCACGCTCTAGTCTCTCATCCTTGACTATACACCTCGTCTTTGACCCTCTGGAGCCGCCCCGTTACAGCAACGTATTGATATCCCCGACGGGACGATCCTAGAAAACCGTGAGTGATTTCTTTGCCCTCTTCGCATTGTCGCATATCAATAACGTTGCCTAGGACTGGTGTCTGGCAATTTGAACATGATCGTAAGTAGGACCGGCCTCGTTGTGCCTAGTAACGGTTTATTCACTGGCATCGTATAAGAACTTTGACAATTTCGCTCCCGGCTGTGACACTCTCGGACTGATAGTAAGCAATTGTATGTGGTATTGCAGAAGTGTATTATTTCAATAGCTCTTATGGGACATATCCTTGGCTTTGGCGGCCTGCTGTCCTCGCTACGCACCGCGCGCTACCAAGGTGGGATCGGTAGATTCGGTACACTGGATTTGGTAATTCCCGCCCCTGGGGCGGCGCCACGTGCCAAGGCTCTATACTGTCAGTGTCGTGGAGGCTAGGCTCAACACTAACAGAAGGGACTCTTAGCGGGATCAGGACGACAGGGCGGTGGTGGGCTTGAAAGCGCTGCAGCACCAGCTAAACTCTTATGCAGAGCCTAGCCCAGTAAGACCGAAGGTTTATAGTTAGTAATGTACAATACTACAGGAATACTATGGCTTACCTAGCCCAGTAAGACCGAAGAGGTCGAGATGGGGGCTAGGGGCCTACAGGGGCTACTCTATATACTCTGTGGGCCTGCGCACAGACCATGCAGTGCCATATCTGTCACGATTGTGACCGGTAGCGCCCAAAGTTTTTCGCACGAACGCTCATCCGTGATCAGAGAGAACGCCCACAGTGCCCA
>BSCZ01000890.1:0-150101 GCA_027924225.1 Bjerkandera adusta
TAATTATCGCCAGTAACCTAGTTACTGGCACTTTATGTAAGTTACTCGGCCAGAAACTCGGGGGTAGTTACTTCCCGTACAGTAATCCGCGCAGCACCTGCAGCCGCCGTAGCCGCGCCGGAGGCTGCGTTCACGGCAGAGCCGGCAACGTTTGAGGCAGTGGACGTGAGATTCGCACCCGCGGGACCTGCGGAGCGAGCGTTTGCCCAACCATCCTCTGTCAAAAAATATCAATACAAGGGCGATTGGGAGGAAATGAGTATAGACATACCTGTATTCGAGTTCTCGTTCAGCGGGTCAATGTTCGACGACTCGATGACCCCGGGCCGGCCCTCGACTACGCCCGCGGTCTCCTTGAACGTCCTCGCAGCCTGCTTGTGCCCCGCGAAGTTCTCGCCTGCACCTGCGCCTACCGTCGAGTCCGTCGGGTCGTTGACCTATCGTGCATTGTGTTAGTGAGACGTCCTAGGTCACTTCCGCGTACGAGGTTCAACTCACAAAGTTGGTTTCCATCGGGTTCGAGTACACCGATGCCTCAGTGGGGTTGGCAATACCCGGATACACGTCGACGCCGCGTGCACCAGAGATGTATGTGTCGGTGGTGTTGGTGGCCATTATATTCGATGGTTGAGAGGTATAATGAGATGCGGTGGTGCTGATATGAGGCTCGTGTAGAGGGAGTGATTCTGCGGGCCTGAGGGGTTCAGCAGGGACAGTATTTAAACAACACAAACGGGAGCCATGACGCAACTTGTACCACTTTCAGAGTGGATACAGTACCCAAGGAGCGCCATGCTTTGGAGTACAACTTGATGGCCAATCCACGTCTCCATCGGAGTACCGTGAGACATCGTGGCGCAACTGGCAAGTGGCTAGACGGTAAAAGTGATGCAAACTTGAATGCACTCGACGAGACCTCATCACTCGAGGCTCAAAGCAGTCACCCGTCCGGTCTGCACCTGCGTGAGAGTGTCTAGAGAATGTGCAATTGCATCTATGAACTAAAATAGAGGTCATATGATAGTGTCGAATGCAAGACTGAATAAATGCGGCTAAGTTGGGATTATTTGCGGTCGTGTGACTTATTCCGAAACGATGTCCTCCTTTCTAGGCTTGCTGTTCTTGATCTCAGCACCCTGGCCAATGATGCTCTGGGCCTCGTCGTCGAGAATAGTGCCTGCGAAGATGCATGAGCGAGAACATAATAGCAGTCGGAGGCTGACTTACCCAAACCTTCCTCACGAACCAAGCCAAGAACGTGCTCGAGCTCGACAAAGCCATCCTTGTCGACATCGAGCTTTTCGACAATGCGATCGACGACCTCGGCGTCAGGCTTGTGCTTGATGACGTTGAGGGCCTTCTGTAGGTCCTCCGCCGAGATACGGCCTTGCGCGTCGCAAGAGATCATTTGAAGAGACGGGCCGACGCGAGCATCGTACTCTTGCAGTTGAGAGTCGATCTTTGTCAGCATAGACCGGATACGCTTGGTGAGTGCGCCAGATGGAGATTGAGGGTCCTACAGAATGTCATGTGAGATGAGGACGGCGGGAGTCACAACCTAACCACAAACCTCTTCGGCTTGCAAATTCTCCTCCATGAGGGCACGGAGTTCCTGGCGTTCCTTGAGAACACTGGACTTCGCGCTAAGAACTGAAAGGGCTTCAGCGAGCTCCTTCACTTGTTCTGTGGTCATGCGAGCATCAATTTCTGGCTCCTCAACCTTGTCGGGTTGGAACTGTAGATGCCGGGTAGTCAGCATCAATTCAGAACTCATGTAGAGATTGCATACCTCAGACTCGGGCAAAAGAGTCTCAGCCAATCGGGCCTCCTCTTCGCGACGAGCACGACGAGCATCCTCTTCCTTCTGTTCTTGCTCCTTCTCGTCTTCGATGAGTTCTTCCTGTTGCTGCAGAACCTCCAGCTTTTGCTTGTAGCTAGCTTGATCTGAGTCAACTTCAAGCTCCGCTTCGTTGAGCTGTGACAAACGAGTGAGTAACTAACTCGGTGAGACTCCAATGTACTCACCAGGTTGTCGGGCAAGCTGCTCAATACGTTCTCCAAGCTCTTGATGATTGCGGTTTTGCCGTCCTCACCCTCACCCGGCGTCCTATCGAATTGGAACGCCCTCGCCAACACAAGCAAGACTCCACTGACGCGGTTGTGCAAGTGAAGCCCAATCCATGTTGCGAGCTCCTCTCTTAGTCTTGCTGGACTAATGCCTCCAGTTCGAATACCACGACTTTGGCACGCAGCTTGAAGTTCGCTTGTGCTGAGCTCGTCAATACCCTCTCGGTGGATGAGCTGATCGTCGCGACGAATAGTCGTCAAACGCGAGCGAATTGTCGATCGGAGGAAGTTGTCCGTTCCGAAGGCGTTGATACCCATGTAACGACACATAGACACCAATTGCGGACGCGATAGGTTGTCGAGTGTAAGGTCGTCGTCGAAGAGACGTGCAACATTGACGATGTCCTGCGCTGTCGGAGACTCTCCTGTGATACGAACCTAGACGTATAACAGTTTGAATTATAATCGTGTGCTTAGAGTTGAACGCAACGCTACCTTACGGAAGAACTCCTTGAAAGCATCAGAGCCTATTATGTGGGCGTTGGCTTGTAGACCAGACTCCCTCATAGTCTCCTGCAGGAACTTGGCCATCTCAAGTCGTACTCGAAGAAGCTTGCGCTGTTTCTCTTCCTAGAATGGATTCATCAGTTTGGATCACAGCTGAAAAGCATACAAAGATATGCGTACAGCAGCAAACTTGTCCTCAAATGTGGAAGGAAGCATGTTTGGGAAAAGCTTCAGTGCAACAGGAAGCAGGAACTCCATGAACGGCACGATGACGAAAACTGCGAAGGGAATGAGACGAAGCAGGTCTTGTGTAGTGCGTCTCAACTTGATGGTTATGAGCATACGGGCCGTGCATGAGTACCCACTATACTCACCTGCCTTCGTTCACGTCGAGTCAAAGTATCACCATGCAATAGTTTCCATTGCAAGCGACCGGAGATCCTGACTTCGGACACCAGAAGTTTTGAACCATGCCAATAGTGTTGAGCCTCGTGCTTGACTTTCTTCCACACGCGCGTGGCAAGTGGGCCTTGCGGAGTCGCAACCTCCTTGCTAGTCGCGGGCGGAGACGGGCTCTTCGGCTCAGCGGTAGGCTGCGCGGAGTGAGCGGGCGTGGCAGGTACAGGTGTCGTGCGCGCGGAGGTCGACGCGCTTCGCGAGTCCTGTGCGGGCGGTGCCGTGCCGAGGGCGCGGTACACGATGAGATGGCCTACGGCGCGAGAGCGCAGGACGTTGCCCGTGAGGACATGTCTAGCAAGGAGCGACGGCGGCGGGCGGCGGGGCAGCCATACGGACATCCCAAAGGAGTGTTGTCGGGAGTTGCGACGAGCAGGGCAAGGCGTGCAGGCTGCTCAGACGAGTGTGCTGGACATGTAAAGCGGTGAGCGGAAGGAGGAGGTGACGACGGCTTTCGGCCACTTTTTGACGACATAGCGCGGCGCTCATTGGTCCCCACCCGATGATGGCGCCAATGGCGGTAAGTATAGCTCGCTTACACACATAAGTAGCGGTTTGTGATCCTCATACAACCGCGTTTCTTACCGGTCTTACCCAGCGTGATGTAATGGCCATCTCCTCTCATGACCGCGTAGGTCGTGTAAAGTACGATGCAGAAATACCAAAGTACGACGCTGACTCTCAGACACGTGTTCTCAGCGAGAGAGAATGCTTGCATCGAAATTTTGCAAACTAGTGTACCTTATGTATTTCTACTAACTTATCGTCCAGTACACTTACTTCGATGACTCTCCCAGTCGCTTAAAAAGACCACGTTAACAAACTATAGTGCTCTCTGGGCGAGGAAACGCGTACCTTCTCTGACATTTCTTGTTGCAGTATGCTACGGCCGAGCATCCGTTACACACCCTGAGCCCATGCGCGGGCTTAAACGCGTTACACAAACACTCCGCCCACGCGCACCGCTTCGCAACGGGGAGTTCAACCGCGTTCTGCTGTGTCTCGGCACTCTCCAAGATATTGTCGTCGAGCTCCAAAACCTCGCCGAGTTGCATCCACGCCCGGTGAACATGCCGCCACATCGGCTTCACGGAGTACCTCCCCGCCGCCATCATATCTTTCGCCTCATGCCAGCACTTGCGCGCACACCGTTTCATACTCGGCGAGGGCGGGGCAAAGCCTGCTTGCACATCGACTTCCGGACGTTCCTTGTGCTGATGCATGAACCGGACGCAGCGTGATATCATGTCGGCGAGACTGGCTGGTAGACGAGGTATGTTTAAGGGTGTCCATGAGCTCGATAATGACAGCTACACGCACCACAGAAATCTGGGCCAATGTCTGCGTGAGTTTTGTCGGTCTTCGTGATTGTCATGGCACGTTGCATGAAAGGGATGGCAGCATATATATGAGGGAGCGGTAGCCATGGGTCATCATCGCTGGAGGTGTGCCCCCAGTCGTATCGCTTGCAGGAGGATTTGAATGACATACTGCGCCCTAAACAGTTCATTTCCATCTACAAAGAAAAGGGAAGACAAAACACTTACACCATGTAATCGGATACGTCGTCGATAGCACGAACTTTAACCTCTTCTGTAGCGTTGTAGCCTTCAGTTTGAGTTTCCTGGCATAGTTGTCTCCGGTAAGAGGCCAGCGCATACCAGAACATGAGACGCTCGGAAGTGACGTCGAAAGGCGCATTCGAAGGCAGCATACAGAATTTCGTCATGTTGGTGTATCTTCCCGTCAGATTGTGATCCCGTACAAGTGGGTCGTTCAGATCGCGTAGGAATGCTCTGGAGACGTGGGACTGGGACGTGCAGCCATTGACGGCCTGTTGATACCATGTATCCCAAGCCCCCAGGCTCATCCCCGTTAGAACGTGCGTTAGGCATTGCGTTGCTCCATCCCTGTGCGACCTCCGCACTGCGTATATCCACACGGCGAGACATAGCAATGCAACGTGGTGCAAGGTGGACGCCAACTCTTGTCGGCTTTCAGGAGTCAATATGTATGATAGATATAGCGTTGAGCAGTTTTGGCGACTTACAACTGTGGGAATTCGTCTACGTAGTAATGCAACTGACTCCCCATGATGGGTATTGTGCTGTGCAGACCATCGCCCATCCCCTCAAGGTCGCATGAATCACGCCAGAGCATCGCCTCGCGGTCGCTGATGAGGAGTGGTTTCCTGTGGTTCCAAATGTTAAGAAAGGCCTGAATTATCGGGGCGCGGGGGGTTGCGAAGGCTTTTGTAGCGCTATTGACGGCTCGGCATCGCGGGCAATGTACCCTCGGGTTCAGGTGACACATCTCATGCCCCGGCATGGACACGATTCCGGACACTTCAAGTTGAGCGATGCACGTAGCGAATATCGCCAGAAGATCAGACAGGTGGTTTCTCTGTGGCAAAGCCCGACGTCAATCGAGCATATCCTAAAAACTGGACGACGCACCGTGGCGGTCAGCCCACAGCGTTCGATATCAACATCGAAGTCGAGATCGCACAAAAGCTGTACCACGACGTGGATCGCGTCCTGCTCAAAGAGACATTGCCAGTGATATTTACCTCCATCTTTAGGACAAACCTTCGCCATGTCGCTCAGGATGTGTGCGAACGTATGTAGCCCGTCGCCGTTCGGATCCTCTCCATTTCGGAAGGCTTCATGACAGGAGCGCAGCAGTGGCACCCAACGCTCGGGCGCGGTTCGAAGGAATAGAGTATGCTTGGGTCCTGTCGCACACGGAAACATGTTCTACGAATGTGAGGGAGCGGCGCGTCCAGTAAGTGTGCCGGACCACCGTCGGGTCTCAGCCAGAAGTATATGGTTGCAGCTATAACTCGAAGTCCAACCAAGAACGCGCAAGGTACGATCGTGACTGTCACGGTCACAGGTATGGTCACATATGCCGCGGCCGTTGTCACCAAAAACCGTCTTGTGTCGACGTCCACGACGTTTGAGGGAGCCGAGGCGAATGTTGTTCAACATCGAGGTATGTCAACCAGAACTGACACGAATAGTACTACTTTAACCCACCGTTTCTAGATAGTGCTTATGAGTCGAGCCTCGATTCATGTTTTTGTCTTCACGTTTCGTAACCCTTTTCAGTCCGGAAGATTCGAACCAATACGCCATCCAACTGCAAGACATTGGATAGCGTATTGGTTTCATCCGTGGCGCGCTAAACCGTCAGTGGCGGCGGCTGACCCGAGGGACTGGATACAGCTCTGCTTCGACGGCAGGGGATTTCTTCCCAGACCGAACAGCCCGCTTTGGGCTGCCGGCGAGGCTGACCAGTCCACAAGCGTATAAACAGCCCGCGGTGCGCCGACCAGTGCCCCACCTAACTCTCCCCCGCACCACTACCACCTCACGCTACCGGCTAGCCTATACCCTTCCCTCCCCAACCCCCACCTTACTCTACTACACACACAATGGCTACTGCTTACTTCCCCCGGCGCGCCGGAGCCGGCAACACCATGGACGAAGTCTTTGGCCTGATCTCGCTGGACGAGGCAGCCCGCAACCCGAAGATCAAATACCGCACCGTCGAGGGCGGTGTGTCGCTCAAGCGCAAGCCGGCGTACAAGTCGAAGGCCGCCCACGCGCGTGCGATGGCTCAGAGGAGGGCCATCGCGAGGCATTGCGAAGAGCGCTGCAAGCCGACGGCTGTGGCGGCTATGGTGAAGGCCCAGAAGCCCGCCCCGAAGATCAACCGCTGGATTCGCAGCCTCAACTGGTGAGGGCGGGCAGGGCGGGGCGTGCGACGGTGGCGCGCGGAGGTGGTGGCGGCGGAGGCGGCGCTGTGGTCAGCCGCGGAATGGACGATCGTTGAGTGCCTCCCTCTTGCCTTTTAAAATCTTCCTCCCGCATACCCCCCTCCCTCCACCCCGCTCACCGTTCACGGCCCAGCGATAGCGCGCTCGTTGACGTCTCTGAACGCGCGGGCACCTTTTTCACAAAACCCCCCAAAAAAACTCTATAACCACAAAACCCGAAAAAAAAACTCCATAACCACAAAACCCTCATACTTTCTTCTTCTTTTCTTCTTCTTTGCTTCGACGACTCGGATGGACAACGGACATACACTATTACCATAATACCTAATACTCCGCGCCCTCGTGCGCGGGGCTACCCCCACTGAACACCCTTGCCCACGCAGGCCGGCCGACCACTGCGCGCGCGTCGAGATCCCTGGACCCTGGACCCTGGAGTAAGTCGGCCGCGCACCTCAAAACCAGGATGATGAGAGTCATGACTCGGACGGCGGAGGGGTGCGCGCGCCGCGGCCGTTGCCGACCCATTGGATGCTAACAAAACAGGTTGCCGAGGAAGGGGCGGGCGGTGGCGCGCTCGCCCTGGCGCAGGCCTTCTCGTGGCCCTCGGTGTGAGTAGCCTGCTCGCTTCGGCGGGCAGGCGAAACCAACATGCGCAGAGCCGTCTTGTACATAGTCAAGCCTACGAATACATTCTTGCTCCGTTGTGCTACATACCACCTCGGCTTAATCTCGAGTTGTGGCGTTCCGCTTCGTAGGCGTTCGTCGACACAACAACTTTTTGCCAAGTGGCTTGTACCTTCCGAGGAGTGGGCATGCGCTACGATATTGGTCATGACACCACACATTTTCAGAGGGTATGTACATTTTTATTTTAACTTATGTCTAGATGGCATACGTGCATAGGGTCCAAGACGTCGAAACCGAGAAACGCATATGTACTAGTCAAAGTTTTAGATGATGAAGCGCATCACAACGGAACGGGAGAGCATCTCGCGCCAACGAGGAAGCAGAACGACGGGAAACGATTGGATTGAACAACACAGTAACAGACACAACGTGGGTAGGGATGGCGAGGGAAGTCCGCTGGAGTCGAGTCGCGCGCACACGACGGGAAGAAAAGGAGATGGCGAAGAAAGCGAGAACTGAATAGCACGAGTAAACACACAACGAGAACAGAATGGAGAATTAACCGACGAGTTCCTGCGACAGCGACAACCTCCAGAGCGAACTGTGGGTAATGCAAGTCGACGAGAACTTAAATAGCCAAGCCAACCAATCAATCAATAATTATGGGACAGAGGAAGCGAAGACTCGAGTGGGAACAGATGAGAGAAGAAAGCGTCGGCGGAGCCGTCCGTGTAATGAGACTGGGGATGGTGCGTATATTGTCACAGAAATGGTGATGAGATCTTGCGTGCCTGTTTATATTGTTCATTGTGGGTTCTTGTTCATTGCGGGCGGGGACAATTGTTCATGCGAGGACGGGAGGTGTGAGTGGATGTCGTGACGAGCGTACGTGACCTGTCTGGCGTGCAGAGACGTGACGATGGGCGACAGCCGGGGTTTTCCGAGGGAGGACGTCATTATGTAGAATGTGCTACGGGGCTAATCGTGATGCGAGGGGTAAAACAGGAGGGGGCGCGAGGAAGAGAAAGACCTTGAAGGAGGCACATATTGAGCAGAGGGTACGCGAGAGGGCAGTGGAAGACGGAGAGGTGAGACTTGCGCAAGCAGTGAGTGGGATTCGTCCAGAAGCGTGGGGGTTGCGAGGAAGATCCATTGGTTTGAAGCACGTTAGTCGTGATGGCGAAGATGATGATGAGGCGGATGACCAGGAACCAATGATGATTTGAGACGGAGTGTGCAGCCTAGTATCCGAGCCCCGACATGCGCTGACCGCCGTACGTCTCGGCGCGGGCCAAAGGCGCGCGAGCCAACCTTCCGCCCTTGAACATAGGCATGGCCTTTGTCGGTGGCGGACAAGGGCTATCGCCAATATCTGCATCGGTGTCCTCATCGTCCGTCTGCTGCGAACCGATCGAGTCCTCTTGGAGGGTCTGAAGCATCCCGGCGTTCCGTCTCGTCCTTGCGATGTTGCCAGCCGCAAACAGGTTGACGGCACCGCTCATGGTCGGCGCGCTGTTGCGCTTCGGCGCCTGTGGGGCGAGCGCAGCAGTCAAGCCATTCTTACCCTCGCCGTATGCGTAGCTCCTGGTGCGTACGAACTTGCCCTTGCGGAACTGGTCCAAGTCCTCTCGGCGCGACTGCGCGTACTGGGGGTCGTCCATGCGAACGTACGCGCTTGGCTGGCAGCGCGTGCCGGACGTCTTGTAATACGCGCAGTAACCGCCCTCGAGAATGTAAACCTCGGGGTAGTGAATCTTCGGGTAGCTCTGGTTGTTGAGCATGCGATCCTTGGAACGAAGGTGCTTGGCGCTAATAGGTACTGTAAATCATCTGTAATGGTCGCGCGCAGCAGAACTACTCACAAAGTAGGGGCCCTCTTGCAACTAAACTCGCAGTGGAAGATCAGGATAGTTTTCTTCACGCCGTCCCCGCTAAGTGATGGAACGGGTTTCTTGACGCTAGCCCCAAGTAAGAAGTCCTCAACGCCAGTGGTGGTGTTGATGTTGATGGCACCAGGAATATGACCTCCGTTGTACTCATAGTCGAAGCGGCAGTCGATAATATGGTAGTTATAGATCTGCGAATCGAACCTGCCGTCGAGCAACGCGTCCAGCTGAACACGACGCGTCAGTAAGAGCTATGGGAGCAGATCCAAGGAGGTACGTACTGTCTGGCAGCTGATCCTCATCAATCCGTCCTCACGCACGCGATGGCAAGGGAGAACCTTGCCATGAGACTCGTTGTCGCCGAAGCTTCCAAGCTTCCCGGGACCGGGCGCGTTGAGGTACTTGCTGCGAGGAGTATCCCTCTCGCCAAGCCCGCTACGCCTCGGGCTTTCGTCGCTCTTCCTGGTGTTACGCTCCGCTTCGCGGTTGAGCGCAGAGGTAACACTACGGAAGTCATCAGTGCCATCGCGACGACGAAGAGTCTTGACCTGCTGGCGCTTGGAATACGCCTGGACGGGGGAGCTCATGTCTGGACCGTCCATCGACATGGACGCGCTGTCGTCGCCCTCAAACGACTCCATGGGGTTGATGTTGGCAGGAATCATCGCGCTGAACGCGCGACGGACAGGCTGCAAATGGCTCGGGCGCAAGCGTGGCAAGTTCTCCTTGTTCTTGGGTTCCTCCTGGCGGAATGGGTGCGACTCCATGTCAGGGTGCGCGCTTTGCAACGCGTCTGCCATATCGCCCGACGTCACTACTGCGCTGAGCACGGGCCGGCGGGGGCGCTTATTGTTGGCGTTGAGCGGGAGCGAAGTCCGCTGGCCAGCAACCATGCCGAGAAGGGAAGGTAGTGGCTTCGAGGCTATACGCTCCAACTTGTGCGCCGACGGTGAAGACATGAGCGCAGGCGATGAATCAAGAGCCTCGTCGTCGGGTAGAATATAACTCCGACGTTTCGGGACAGCGTCTGGGGAGAGGGATCGTCGTTTCTTGTGTGCAGGTGCTTCAAACGACATAGAAGTCGAAGCATCTCCAGCCGTAAAATCGGGTGCCTTCAGGGGTGAAGGTGGACGATAGAAATATCCGTCGATGTCCGTGGCGGCCGAGGAAGATGGTGGTAGCTCCTGCGTGAAGCGGGTCACGGTAGGAGCCGCAGAGATAGGGGAGGGATGGTCTGGTGCCGAGGATGAGAGTGAGCCATAAGACATGTCGATATCCATAGCATCAGTGCTAGGCGAAGGTGGTTCCATACACTGACGGGGAAAGAATGCGCGTTAGCGAAGTCCAACATATTATACGAGACTATGTTTCGGTGAAGTGAAACAGCAGCATGGTGCATGAAGATAGGGAACAGGCAGAGGGGCTGGACGGAATGAAGACAAGATGGCTTAGACGCGACGCTCACCTTAGGTTCCGGTTCCTTCTTCGCCGACATCCATTCGAAGGGCAGGGCCGCCCTCTGCAATTTCTTACCTCCCTTATCCGTACCCTTGTCATCACTCTTCGAAGTCCCTGTCTCCGCGTTACTGACGTCTTTGCCAAACAATCTCGCGCTCGAGCCGGTGTTGGACCTAGGGCGGCCAGTGATCTTGGTGGTCATTGCGGGCAATGGCAGATGCATGGTGTGGTTGGTGTCGCGTTCATAGTTACGGGCCGCCTTGAGAGGTTGTACCATCGGCTTGGGAGCGGCATAGAATACCCTCTGTGGTGCGGGAGAAATGTCCATTGGGACATAGTCGCGTGAGTCGTCCTGTATCGAAGCATCCTGAAGGCCACCGCGACGGTGCGGTGGACTGTTGAGAGACATGTTGCTCGCGAAAGATTCCTCAAGTTCAAGTTCAACTTGGGCGTCTGACGAAAGGAACGCGTTCAGCTCATCGTTGCGGGTGGGGTTGGCCGAGAGACGCAGCGCGGGGATGGAGCGGGGAAACAAAGGCATGGTCTTCCGTGTAGGGAGTTTGCGTGTAGTCTTCGCGGGCTTGAGTGTCTGTCGAGGTCTTGGAATACCGGAGGTCGCGCTGGGTCGTCGTTCTGGTCTAAATGGCGGCATAGCGGTACAGAGGTTGGTGAAGTACAGTGATGTACAGCGTGCAGAGTATCGATACAGTGAAGAAGCCGTGGTGAATGTCGTACAGAATGGCCAGAGTGGGATGTGGTTGGAGTTGAAGAACCTGGTCAGAACATTGTGCAGTCGCTAACGGTGAAATACGAACCGAATTCCCTAATTAGAATTGCTACGCGGTCTCGTCAATGAACCCGATCGTGAGTCGAGATGTGTCCCAAACTGGGGAAGTCTAGAGGGGCAAACAACTTGTCAGCCACCGCGGAGAACAGCGGACAACTAGAATTGGGACACAACGGGGGAGAGCCGAGCAGGGCCGCCGGACAGAGTGGGAACCTGTGGCTGAAATTTATTGTCGCGGAGGCCCACCCCGGTGCCCATGCAGCGTGGGCGAGCGGCGGACAGTGAAACCCATTGTCCTGCCCGGCCGGGCGAGCACACTACGCCGAGACCGCCGCAGCTGGCAAAAGCCGAAGCTACTCACCGTTGGCAACGCTTGTCTTGAAGTGAACGAGAGTCTTGACGGAGGAGGCCGCGCCTGGGTGCAAACGAGTGGTCAGCGTCGGAGCCAGCATGCAGGCGGTCGAAGCGAGCCAGTCTCACGCTGCACGAGGCAGGCGAGGACAAACAGTGCTGTTTGGCGTGTGGGTCTGTGGGTCCACCCCGCGCTGCCCGCGACGGCCAACTTAGCCTCTTGCCGACGCTGCGTCGGGAGGTACGGGACAAAACATGCGCGAGATACTCACAGACGGCGGTATCGCTGTGGTCGGGTGTGTCGCGGATGTGGGGAAAAGCGAGGAGGACGAGGAGAGCGTCGCCCGACGTCGAAACGCCATATATGGCTTTTGTTTACGTGTTATTTGTCCCATGTTCGAGTTGCCTTATGTAAGCCTACTCCTCCCTTTTCAGGAACGGATGGCAACCGAGGACTTCGGACTCCCAATCGGGAGCGTCTGGTTCTCTCTGGCCCTCGACGAGGGTATTGCTGACAAATATTATGCCCCCCTGCGCACCTGCTGCTGCACCGTGCCACCACGATTATATTTCTGAATACCTCTGGATTTCTTCTGGTTTTTTGAGCCAGCGTCGACGATACCTCGTCATCGAGGCCAGGCGCCGCTCGCCTCCACCACGGTATGGCTCACTCTGCATCGATGCACGCTGATACTGATGTCATATTTCTTCGATAGGAACATGCTCCCTTTAATCAGGGGCACGCTCTAGATCGCTGAGTGTTCGAACCGCGCCCTAACGCTTCGCCCCGCCCTGCCCCGCCCCTCCGTCCCGAGATGTCACAGGCCGCCACCTCCTTTGGGAAATGGTGGCATCCAGTATCGTACACAATAGCAGAGACCTCTCGCTATGCTGCGAAGAACATCGCAATAAGACAAAATCATCAGAGAAGAAAGATCACTGCGTAGGACACACAAAAGCGTTCTGAAACCTTCATCAATCTGGGCCTTTTTACGCTTGTTCAGCATCGTACAAGGCCGTGCACGGAGTTGAATGGTGAGGACCGAGTGTTGTATCCCTTTGAGTATAAAGTCTGCTCAGTCGGACTGCTCCACTCACCCAATCACTCACCTGAATTCCCCTTCACGAAACGCAATGATCTTCCGGCCCACACTCCTTGCTCACACACTCGCTCTCGCCGCGCTGGCCGCAGCAAACCCAGTTTATCTCAACCACTACCATCGGTATGCTCGTGTGCCCCCTTTCTAGTTCTAGCCTTCATGTACTACTTTCAGGATTCGGCAAGACGACGTCTCGACGACGGCGACCGATGCAAGCACCGTCTTGTCTACATCCAGTACAGTCTCCGCGACCACGTCTACTACAGCCTCGGTCTCACAGACCAGTACCTCTGCGTCTCCCGTTGCCACCCCAGTCCAGACGCTGCCTCTGAAATACTACGAACGGCAGTCCGCCTGGACAGTTGACATGAAGTTGGGCGGCCAGCCCTTCGAAATTCAGGTCGACCTAGAGTCTTCCGTTCTTGCGGTGACATCCGTTCAATGCAAGGATATCTTTTCATGCCTCGGCCGGCCTCTCTTCGAAGAGTTTCGGGCTACAGAGAAACTGATCAGAGTCGGCGCCGTAAATCTAACCGACGCTGGCGTCGACATAGAAGGCTGGCTCTACAAGGAGAATTGTTCGTGCATTTCGACAGTACCTAGGATGATGCTAAACTAATATACCTTACAGTGCATCTCGGAGACCTGACCGTCGCGAACCAAGAGTTCCTAGCTCTTGACGCGCTTCCGGAGACCACTGCATTCCAAGCCTTCGAGGGTGTCCTCGGACTTGGTTTTCCTAATGATACCAACGACGCTGCAGTTAGTGTCTTCCAAGTCTTGTCCTTTGACATCGCTGCTGACACCTTTCATAGAACGCCACGCTTGTAGCGCTCAACAGCACTCAAGGACTAGGCCGATACGGATTCCAACTCTCCGCCATAATCAACGCGAGCTCCGAGCTCAGCATCGGCGGCGCCAACCCCGACAAATTCACAGGCAGTATTCACAGTTATCCCATCGACGATAGCGGGATGTGGCAGCTGTCGAGCGCCTCGGTGCGTCTCGACAACGGTACCGACCTATCCTCCGACTTCAGTACCCGTCTCTCCCTCAGTACCAGGGGCATTTGGGGCCCTGCGGCCGTCGTGAACAAGATGTACAACTCCATTCCTGGTGCTCGTAGGTGGCCGGGCCAGGAGGACAGCGAGAGCGTGCCCCAGGCGTGGGTTGTGCCCTGCAGCTCCATCGGCAACCGCTCGCTAACATTTAGCTGGGACGGTGGCGAGACAGCCTGGGAAGTGAAGCGGTAAGCCCTCGCCCTGGTTGATGCACAGTTACCATGCTGACTGTCACCCAACAGCTTCGCGTTGTGGGAACTCGACAACGACCGGTGCCTTGGTTCGGTGGTCGGGTATCCTACCAACGACCCTTTATCTGACGCGAACGTCTGGACCCTTGGACAACTGTGCGCATATCTCACTTCGGTCTGCTCTTATACTCTGCTGACAATCGCATTTATAGGTGGATGGAGAGTGCCTACCACGTCTTCGACGCCGATAACAAACAAGTCGGCTTCGCCAAGCTCGCGGACCCGCAGTCGTCTTAAATCCTGCATCACCACATCTACAACACTATTGTATCCCTAGTACCCTCGATCGTAGATACCCTGTACCATAAAACCCTGCATATAACTTAGCATAGCTTTACTTTGTCTGCGGGAATTACCGCGCCACAAAGCCCAGGAACCAGGAGACGGGCGCTCGGCCCTTGTCTGTCGCAGCCACCATGAACAACCATGTGCAAGACGTGATCCTGCTCCTCGGCGACTCCCTGACCCAAGGGGCGTCGATGCCACATGGCTTCGCCCAGCGATTATCATGTTGGTGAACTCCCGTCTCGAGAACGCGTTGCGCTGACGTGCTGTTCCAGACGTGTACAACAGAAAATTGGACGTGATCAACCGCGGTCTGAGCGGGTACAACACGACATGGTCTCTACCTGTTTTCGAGCAGGTGTGCCCGATCACGCTCATGTCCCGCGATCTGCGCTGAACGTGTTTCATAAATCATAGTGTCTCGTCAAGCAACCTTCATCGCCTTCCACACCTCCCAGTCCCAAGATCCAGCTCCTTGTAATCTGGTTCGGCGCCAACGACTCGTGTCTCATCCCCTCCCCACAACACGTCCCGCTGCACGTCTTCAAGTCAAACCTCGTCAATATCATCCACATGATCACCTCTCCGTCCTCGCCCTACCACGCGCCGTGGACACGAGTCCTCCTATTAACGCCGCCGCCCGTGAACACCCTGAAGCGTGGGTCTGATTTGTCGGCGCGCGACCCCCCTCGCCAACTGGATCGAGACTTCGGGACCACAAAGAAATATGCGGAGACCGTGGAGGAGATTGCACAAGAGGAAGGCTTGCCCGTTGTCGACGTCTGGACGATGCTCTGGGAAGGGTGTGGGAAGAAAGAAGAAGACCTGACGAAGTACCTTTCAGATGGGTTGCATGTGAACGAAGAAGCCTATGGTGTGAGTATCCTAAAGACGTCATTCAGGTCTGAGATGCTGACTATTTGGCGGCAGCTTATCTATGACGGGATTATGAAAGCTATCTCGGAGCGGTGGCCAGAGATGCTTCCAGAGAATCTGCAGAATGTCTTCCCTCCGTACGTTCCCCAACCGTCCTATTGACAATTCCACTCAATCGTTGTTGCTCAAATAGATGGGACCAAATCGACTGGGACAACCCCGTCCTGACCAAGAACACGATACTATAGAGAGCAATACAATTGACATCACGATCTCTAGTTACCATGTGCGAAGATACCACGCTCTAGGAACGAGAACATAGTCCGTGAGTATCATTAAGGTCGTACTGATATACACTAGACATGGCGGTATCATCAGCAAACAGTAAATACGGGTATCGTCCCTTACAGCGTAAGCGAAGTCCATTCTATCAACAGCAAGCGGAGCCTGTGGCACAACGGAGACGAGCAACGCATTTTGAATTACAAAGGGGAAAAAGCGATCATGACGCCTTTGCACTGTCGGCGGCACTTTTACCGCTTTCCGCAGCCGGCTGCCCATCCTCGTCTTCGTCGTCGTCGTCGACGTCTTTTTGCTCAGCCCACCAGCGCCCGGCCTGTAGGACAAGGACCCCGGTGAGTGCGACGCTACATATGAGATGCGACGACGCGAGTTCGAGTGTTGGTCCACGCAGAGTGGCGGGGAATGGCGGGAGGGTGTCTGTGGCGCCTGGGGTGGTGGTCGACGCAGATGGATGGGCGAAGGGGAGAGGGAGGCCGCTGAAGTTGGCCGTGAGACCTGTACGGGAGATCAAAACGTGCGCGTGACAGGGATGGTTGCGAACATACTTGGTATGACGGAATACAGATACATCGCGGCTGCCGAAGTGTACAGCACTGGCGGTGATATTGTTAGTCGAGCGCACGATTATACCGACGAGTTACTCACAGATGCTGCCTCCGTCGAACATGAAGTTCCCCGCTCTGCCGTCGCCCAGACTCCACAGCAGGGTCGCGCCTCCAAGCGCCGCGACACCCGAGTACACGTATAGCAGCTCAGCAGGCACGCGCGTCAGGATAGAGTAGTACGACGCGGCCGTCCACAGACGAGCATCACTCTGGGTCGCGGGGGACTTCCAGAGGGTCAACGAGTCTGCAATCCAATGGGTGAACAGCAAACCTGTCACTGCGATTGAGTTTGCATGTCAGAGAGGCATTTGGCGAAGACATACCGAGCAGGAAAGCTGTTGCGCAGACGACCACGCTCATCCGCAGTCCGGCCATGGCTAGGATGACTTCCCGACGCTGTGGGCGACGACGAGGGGGGTTGGTGGGGGTGAAAGGCAGAGAGAGGGCTCGAACTGCCAAGCTCGTGATTTGCTGCGAAGTCCCATGAGACGCCCATACGCGGCGGCGCAATGTACGGCGCCACGTGGCGAATTTCTGATGAGTCGCTTGAAGCGTGCCTGCCAATTCTGCTCTGCACGGTCACTCCCATTCTATCTCGCGACATGCAGGTACTCCGTGCGTGCACCAGAACCCGCCTGGCGACCCCAGTAGCTGCCTCGAGAGTACTCTCGGCGGCTCGGAACCTTTCGATCTCTTCCACGCCCGAACACGACCGACCAGTTCCATGGTTTGTGGACCCGGTGGAACCTGGTCCCTCGAAGAAGACACCTACAGCAACACCACAACAGTCCTCGTTGAAGCGATTCGTCAATCTCAAGCCATTACCGGCAGACCTTCCCGCCACCAGCCCCATCGCCTCACTGCATGCGCAACTCGCCGCGTCCCCATTCCTCGAACCAGAATTCCTTCTTGTCCGGGAGCCGATACCCACAGAAGTAGGACCAGCTCTTCCTGACTCACCACCAAGGGGTAGAAGAAAACGAGGGCGGACGTACGCCGGTGAGGGTGTGGGCATAGAAGGGTCGGGACTCTGGAGGTGGATCGTTGTGGCGCAGGTGAAGGAAGGTGCAGAGAATACAGGCGCGATAGAGTCTGTTGCTCGCGTTGTGCGCAAATCGGTATGTCTACTCTTGTATTCGCACAGGGATGTCTCTGACTGTCTCTGTTCACAGCTCCTTACTGCCATTCCGCCTTTGCCTCTCCCTCCGAACCGCAAGAGGGAGCTCAGTGATGGCTGGCTTATGATTGACGCTGGAGAGTTCGCTGTGCATATCGTCAGCAAAGCTGCCAGGGAACAATTCTTCCCTGAGAGACGAACATGGTAGAACGTGTCCGTGACTCAGCTACGACCGAGCCCGGTCATTCTCCACCAATATAACACATCGTTAATTGCAGTAACATGGTCCCATGAATTTAATGGGATCCTGTGTCTAAAATAACTACCGTCTGCCCGAGTTCAAACACGCAATATTACGATGGGTGGGAGAAAGTGAGTGCCGTGTTCTGGGGACCATGTCGGCGTCCTAACTCTGAGTATGGAGCGGGCATATCAGACCATCGCCGGGATAGCTCAGCTGGGAGAGCAACAGACTGAAGAAATTCGCCTTCTGGAGGTCGCGTGTTCAATCCACGCTCCTGGCATTCGTTTTGCTCTTTTTGTTCATGGCTCGACCGCATCGCCGAAGTGGCACATGGGTGGGTTAGAAGAGGTATTCGCCTCGGAGTTTTTATGCCAAATAATACATGCAAGATTCTGGAACTAGACTATGTACAGGATGGCTTTGCGCATGTTGGTTTCACCTGCCCGCCGAAGCAAGCAGGCTACTCACACCGAGGGCCACGAGAAGGCCTGCGCCAGGGCGAGCGCGCCACCGCCCGCCCCTTCCCCGGCAACCTGTTTTGTTAGCATCCAATGGTCGGCAACGGCCGCGGCGCGCGCACCCCTCCGCCGTCCGAGTCATGACTCTCATCATCCAAGTTTTGAGGTGCGCGGCCGACTTACTCCAGGGTCCAGGGTCCAGGGGTCTCGACGCGCGCGCAGTGGTCGGCCGGCCTGTGTGGGCAAGGGTGTTCAGTAGGGGTAGCCCCGCGCGCGAGGGCGCGGAGTATTAGGTATTATAGTAATAGTGTGTGTCCATTGTCCATCGGAGTCGTCGAAGCAAAGAAGAAGAAAAGAAGAAGAAAGTATGAGGGTTTTTGTGGTTTTGGAGTTTTTTCGGGTTTTGTGGTTATGTAATTTTTTTGGGGTTTTGTGAAAAAGGTGCCCGCGCGTTCAGAGACGTCAACGAGCGCGCTATCGCTGGGCCGTGAACGGTGAGCGGGGTGGAGGGAGGGGGGTATGCGGGAGGAAGATTTTAAAAGGCAAAAGGGAGGCACTCAACGATCGTCCAGTTCGCGGCTGACCACATCGCCGCCTCCACCGCCACCTCCCGCGCGTGCCGCCGTCGCACGCCCGCCTGGTGCGCACTCACCACCTGAGGCTGCGCACCCACCGGTCGACCCTGATCGCGTGCTTCTGCGCCGCCGTCATGAACGCCTCCTTCGACTCCATCTCGAAGCCCTCGTCGCGGTACTTGATGCTCGGCCTGAGCTGCGCCACCGACAGCGGCACGAGGTGCAGCCGGATTGTCTGGTTGCCTTTGGCCGTCTCCCGCGTGCGGGCGACCTTGACTCTGCGCGCCGGCTTGCGCTTCAGTGACACGCTCCCCTCGACGGAGCGGTACTTGATCAAGGGGTCACGGGCGGCCTCGGCCAGCGAGACCAGTCCCGGACGCTCGGTCATGTTGGTGCAGTAGGGCATGTAGAGAGCCATTGTATATGTGTAGTAGAGTAGTGTGGGGGTTGTGAAGAGGAGGGTATAGGCTAGCCGGTAGCGAGGTGGTAGTGGTGTGGGGAAGAGTTTGGTGGGGGACTGGTCGGCGCACAGGGGGCTGTTTATACACTTGTGGACTGGTCAGCCTCGCCGGCAGCCCAAAGCGGGCTGTTCGGTCTGGGAAGAAACCCCCCGCCGTCGAAGACCTGTATCCAGTCCCTCGGGTCGATCGGCAGCAAGTCAGCCGCCGCCACCGACGCTTGGGCAAACCACGATTTGAGCCGATATGTTTTCCAACTCCAAGACATTAGCATTGTCTCCGAGGATACTTAGGGTGCTGTACGTTGTAGCTTTCTGGACTGAGCAGGCTGACGAAACGTGAATGCAAGATCATCTCGTGGTTCAAGTCGTAAACACTGTCCTGATCCAGGGAAGTTTGGTGGTGAGATTATGCCATTTGTATCATTTCTTGTTGACATACCTCGGTGCTTGAACTATATTCTTCTCAACTCCCTCAGACGTCGTGGACGTCGACACAAGACGGCTTTTGATGCGACAGCATATGTGACCATGCCTGTGACCATCACAGTCATGATCGTAACTCAGAAGGTCACTTCTGTGACACCTTGAGCTTGCGACGAGCCACACCGGCCCCTTGCCATAATTCAACCAAGCCATCGAAAACTTATCCAACCCACTGCATATTTGTTCTTGTCTCTCGTCCTGATAATCCCTCTTACTACCACGTCGTCAAACCTTGCTCTGCATCTTTTGCAATGCCAGTGGACTCGCTGGTGCCGGCGTCGTATGAAACTACTCTCTGAGGATTTCGCGGCCGCTTTTGAAGATTATCATCTTGTGGGATTGTCCCACATGTAAACGGCAGCCTCTTGTCCCACGCTGGCGACCTTTTGCATATGCTCACACTCACGTGGTCCTAGATCTATTCAACAGGGCCGTACCCTCCGAACTCCCTTCTGGCGAACGCTCGCTTCTTGTACTGTAACTTCACAGTGAGTACACAACCAGTATACTCAACTGGGTGCAATGCTCATCTTATCTAGTCATGTTTGCGTGCGCGACTGGGCCCAAAAACACGATATGGCTCCGTAGCCGGGACTGGATATCGCTCCTCATATCAAGTCACGATGAATTTCGGAACGGGGATGCATCGAACAGGGACGCCATGCATACACTCGCCTACTTGTTCTACAACATGAGGCAAATTCACCACGCAAAGGGCACTATCGAGCATCCATGGGAGAGGTTGTTCGAAGGCGATGTCATCCCCGTTCTCGTCGATCTCTTATCCGACTTCGACTTTGACGCCGATATCGAGTGCCATGGATTGAACATCGTAGTACGTTGCTGCTTGTACAGTCAAGCCCTCACCAACCTCACTCTTCCCTCCACAGCGCGACCACCTCTCCGATCTTCTTGCTCTGCTAGCCTCTTCGCTCGAATATTTGTACGATACACTGAAGCACAGCGAACATCAGACACCCAACTTGGATCCGGTGGACTGTCCGCAATGCGGTGCTGTCAGCAGAGCTCTGGAAAGCGTTACAACTCATTGTCCCGCCGTCTTTGAGAACATCTGGAACCACAGAACGCCGCTATTCGATACCGATCGCGAAGGGATGTATCGAGACCATTGCAACATGGATTCGGAATGGCATGGGTTACACGGCACAGTATGCGCGACAGCATACGAGTTGGTATGTCACGCGGACGAGGATAAGGAATCGTGAGTTCTAGTATAAGCTCTCGTTGGTATGTGTCAACCCTTTTACAGCCAGAGCCGTCTTGCGCCGACCATGATCCAAGTCGCGAAACTGTGCTTGTTCGTTTGGCTGTACTCGGTGAGGAAGCTGCAAAGGGAGAAGGCGGTAGGTTACATCCAGTCTGGGCTAACCCACGACGGCGGCAGCTTGATGTACAACACTTGGTACCTCGGGGTCACAAGGGGTGACGTGGAACCCTCACAAATATTCAAAGCTTTCCTGCGAGATTTGAAGGACAAAGAGGTGGTTGGCGAAGGGCTTGCGCGGCGACTCGTCCTCCTCATTTCATTTCGCGAGACACCCGCCTACGTGTCTCTCTACGACTCCTTTCGATATTCTGGTACAGCCTGGCGGCGTACCGAAGGGACCTGTGCAGCGGCCATCTGGACGTCTACAAGGAAGGCAAATCGCGCAACCCTTTTTCTGAACTGGTATCGCAGGAGCGAACTTTCGATTTTGTGACGTGAGGGTCTTTTTGATTGTCATAAGGCTATATCGACTGACGGTGTCTGTTACAGTATTGCTCTAGCCAGCTCTTTAAAGTGGCACAACGATCGAAGGGATCCGAACGCACCGCTGATCCCATTGGTTCATATCCACGCCGCCATCCCTGTCATTGCGGAGACATTGATCAATCGCATGAACCATGAAATTTATGAGTTATTCGGAGACCCATACTTCGGTGCGCCAATACCGTCGAGGTCGTGGTGCAAAAAATGACCTGACCCTTCGTACAGAACATGTTCACGTCACAATAAACCACAGTGCGTGGATGTTAATCCAACACTGCGAGAGACAGCCCGAAGATCCGACCACGGGCTCCGCCGTTCGCCCTGCACCGAGTATGAGAAGATTCTCACTCAGTTATTGGGAGAAGGCAAACGACTGGCTGACATCGCAGAAATGCCACACCCAGATCCGCTGGCGCCCTATATGTCGCGCTTGGAAGTTACTCGGCGGTGCGCTTCAGCGAGGTGAAGATGCCTTCAGGAGTCTCGACGCGCAACAGTGTGTCCTCGAGCCTGCTAAGCGATGTGCATGGGACGAGTGTTTGTGCAGCGCGTACAAGCCAACCCATGAACTCCGACTCTGCAAAGGGTGTTGTGCCGTGGCATACTGCAATAGTAAATGTCAAACAAGGTACGCATGCATTTATCGCGAGACATTATTGTGTAACTCACATTATCTCTCAAGGGACTGGGAGAATCATCGGAGAGCCTGTGCTCGGGGACGTCGTAATAACGAGCTTGATACTTGATTTTACCCCCACGTATCTTGCTGTGGCCAATGGTTTCAGTCCTTTCCCGCTCGGCTCTACTGCGATGAGCATTAATATCATGGTCCTGGTTAATTGAAGGAGCATCTGTCGCGGGATTCGAAAACTGGTGTTAGTAATATTTGATTCGAGTCTTCTGCTAATGCAACAATTATTGCATGTCATTAAAAGAACCACAGCCATACGTTTACAGCGGCAGCAAGCGAATGTTTGAATGAGTTCAGCTTGCGACTTGTCTACACTCGCGAGGATTCGAACCTGGTGCTTGCTGCAACAGCTTCTCACGCCCTCGCTTAACGCGATCAGAGTCGCGTGTCAAGTCTCTTTGCCTCTGACCGCGACAGTCCACGCCCACGACGGCCTACGAATAGAAGAGTAGCGAATGGGAAAATTCCAGTGAGTATTCCTGAAACATGCTTCAGCGGCGAGTTTGAAATGACGGGCTTCAGGGAACTCATTCTGGAGAGGCGTGGACCTCTGGAGCAGAGGATAGAGCAGCTGAAGAACGAGCTATCCGACGCATATGCTCGTCTCAATGCACTCACTCACGTCGAGCGAGTTCCTCCAGAGATTCTCCAAGAGATATTCCTGTGGGTACAGGAACTCTGCATAGAGGAGGCGGACGATTACGAGGAGTGGTTTGGTTGGATAACCGTTTGCCGCGTCTGCCGCCGCTGGCGGGAGGTTGCTTTACGCTGCAAGGAGCTCTGGATAGACGTAGAAATTCCGGAGAACCTCGAATTTCTGGGAGACGCTCTCAGGCACTCCGGAAACCAGCACTTTGACATCTCAGGGCCGTTCCGAGAGGACCGCAAGAAGAGGGCTCACTCGGAAGATATCAAGACCCTCTTGACCGCGATGAATCGTGGTAATTGCATGGAGTTGTCGTTGCAGCAGAAGCCCAGTAATCGCCCTCGTGCCCAACGGAACCCACCGCTCCTTCTGAAGGCACCAAACCTACAATGTCTGAAGCTCTCCTGGTCAGACTTGGACCGTCATGTATTTGGTCAGGTTCGCCAGTACCAGAAGTTGGTCTACTTAGACCTATCTGGCGTGAACGGGCAGCGTGCCGAATTGACGTTCGACGAACTTCTAGAAACCCTCCAGAGACTTCCCAAGCTCCAAACTTTCAAAGCTTCGTTTGAAATGTGGAGTTCCTCTGAAGCTGCACTCCCTGTAGTTGACCTACCCGGACTTTCATACATTGAACTCCATGGCGAGTTATCTGACTGCCGCTCTCTCCTGGATCATATCATCTTCCCTCCTCATGCGCGGCTTTACATCTCCGATGCCCCTGAAGGCAACGCGTACGGTCATGACAAGCTGTTGGAAGAGCTTCGTAAGGTCCTTGGAGTCGCTCGCTCGAATATGGAACGATCCGCGGAGCACCTGTCCTCCGTCGAAATCTATATGAACAGAGACTTGACATTCCACATCCGCCGCAAGACCAAACCGGGGCAAGATAAGGTGCACCGTCTCTTTGAACCTGATGTGACTATAGAGGATACCGATTGGTTCGTCGTCCGGACGACTAAGAAGACTGGTCGCCTCGGCGTGCAGTGGGCATCGGTCCGGGACATGTCACCTATGAATACACTACCGACAATGCTTCGGGCAGCCAAAGAGGAAGACATTCCACTCGCGGATGTGCCTGTGCTGACAATATCATTCGAGGCGACGGAACAGTGGGGGAAATGGGAGTGGGATTCGGAGAAGCGGACGAATATACTCAGTTGGCTCAGGGCGCTTCGAGGTGTCAGAACTCTCCATGTCTCTGGCTGGTCGTTCGAAACCATTTCTTGCACGCTCGCCCCGACTCACGATACGACTACGCTACCTCTACCTGCCCTCCATACCCTTCACATCTCCGACGTCGACCTGGAGCCCTGCAATCTTCCGCAGGCATCATTGGAAAGCCACCCGGTTTCGTGCTTCCATCGCTTATGTTATGTTGTCGGTCAGCGAAAGGCGGCCGGGGCTGCCATCGCTATCCTCGGAATCCGTTCCCCCTCCAAGCTTAGCGATGAGGAGCTCGAGACCCTTCGAGGCCACGTATCCGAACGTGTCGTGTCCCATGAATCCATACCACAAAGATCGGCATAGGATAGTAAGTTGTTCATAGATGTCCACTCATGTAAGGTTGCGGCTGACTTTTCTCCCGAAGGACATACTTGCTCTACAGAGCGATACCGTAAGGCACTATGCATTGGAATTGTGCCTCCAAGTCAGCCATGAATTGTTATGTCCCTTGGGCTGCTTTGCCTCAGTCTGAATAATTATCAAACGTTCTGTGTGATTTTGCGGCCTTTGATATTGAATTATCGGGATTTCTGGAGGGTCTCCGAGGTTTCTGACGGATGCTCCGGTCCGCTTGCTCCGCCACGTGGTGGGATCGCGTCCGAAACGGCGACGGGGCCAGGCTAAGCCTGGTTAACCACTCTCTGCGGGTACCCACCACACCAGGTCGGTATTGCCACATTTCTATATCTTTGAATTTCCTCCGAACACTCACAGGCGTGGGCCTACAGGCACACAGCATCACGACATCGCATCCTGTGTCGTCTGACGCAGGTCTGAGCCTAACATGTCTCGTCGGCATTCCACCACAGACCATAACTCTCGCGCCGCCTACCCAAACTTCCTTTCACTCCAAGACACCGCCATTATACAACTCAAGGCAGCAGGAAAGGGTCTACTGGATGCATTTAGATGGGATGTAGTGATAGCGCGTGTGTCAAGGTGTGCATGTCGATTTCTCTGGGTTCTATCACGGAACTGACAGTGGTGAACAGCGACGCAGAGATCCGGTCGAACGTAGCAAAATCTATCCTCCTGAATACCGTCTCGCTCGCCTCGATCTACTTCTTCGACCTTCTGCTCCTTCCGCTTACCCACGAACACACACACTGGCTCCGCCGGAATGTTGGATGGTTCTACCAAGTGCTCTGGCTCTTTCCCGTCGTCGGTGTATCGCTCTACCTGAACGTACGTCCGCGTCGACCTTCTGCTGTGTCTCGCTGAGTCCCCAGCAGAGCTCATGGTGCGCCCATCTCGCTAGGCGTTCGTTTACCTTACAGCATGGTTCCCGCGCAGCCGCTGAGCCTCCAGCAACGTATGTGGGGATATTAAACTCCATCGCTACGTCGGCATATCGTGGTGTCATGGTCTTTACCTCTGTCGTCATCTCCTTCGCGCTGCGCTGCATTCCCTACGTCGGACCTACCCTCAGCTTCGTGTTCTTCTGCTGGGTCGATTCGTGAGTATCTCTTCACCTCAAGCGAGTCCCCGTTGAGACAGATATGTCCTGCACAGGTACTACTGCTTCGAGTGAGTGCATTGCATTTGGTGCCAATCGAAGTGTTCTCAGACGGTGGTGCAGGCCTCTCTGGATTGCACGTGGATATTCTCTCTCGCGGAGAATGCGTCACTTGGAGGAGCGATGGGCATACTACTTTGCTTTCGGTGCGTAATCGCCTGTTACTTTGGTTTGCCTCATGTCATCTTGTCTCAGGGCTTCCCTCAACATTCCTCTGCATGTCGGGAAGCACCCTTGCCAACGCCGCGGTCTTTGCACTGATTTATCCTGCTGTAAGTCCTTCAGCTTCGTTTCCTTCAGTCACATTGATCCCTCGTACTCGCAGTACATTATCATGGCAATGCGAGCGCGTGCGACACCGATAGATCCGTACAATCCGACCGGCGAGGAAGCTCTCCGACACCCTTCACCGTTTATCCCCATTCGCATTCCAGTATTCTCGCCAGTAATATGGCTCAACGACATGATCGTCAGGATCATCAGCCTCATTGGCTCCGTCGGCGGACCTCCACCTTCGCACATTCACTCAAGCAGTTACTCAAGCTCCCGGCATCGCAGGGTTCCCAGCGACAGCGTCGAAAGCGTAGAGGAAGGCGATGCTATTCCGTTACAGCCAGTAAGCCCAGCCGCCTCAAGCGCGAAGTCGAGGATTCGTGTGAACCGTGGTACACAAGACAAGTCTCGCAAGCTCGATTAGAGCAGTACGCACTCGCTCCGAGGCCCCATTCCTTCTACGAATCGCGATGTCTCCACCTTCCAGTTTTGTTGGATATGACCATCCTATACGTTGTATCATTGTCATCCATGAGCTCACGTATACACCCACATCTGTACACTCAACCAAACCCCGCCCATTCTACAGAGTAATACGATACCTCATTCTTCTCCTCGTCCCATCCGCACAGTAGATGCGCTTTTTTGGTGGCTGTCCCAAGACGACCATGCGCGACGATTTCCATTGGCTTGAGCGTCGCCACAGGCGACTCAAGCACCGTTGCGACGAAATGGGAATGATACCGCAGCGGATCACCTGCAGCGAGGTGAGCCGGGCGAACACTGCGCGAGAGACAGACGGCGTACCAGGATAGACGAGAAAGTCGCCCCCAAACTTGATCCCTCCGCCCATATAATGCCCTTTCTCCCACAAATCCCGGAACACTTCGCACTTGGCGCGTTCGTACGGCGTCGAAGGGTACGTCCACACACCCGCTGCACGCGCATCCTCCAGGGTCGTGTACGTGCACGTCGACGGATCATACCAGTCCAGTTCGGAGGCGGAGTCTGCTGGGATAGTCACCGTGTACACCGCGTTGGCGGTGGAGGCACTCGGTGTACTTGGTCTGTCAGACTCCGGGGCAGGACGCGTTTCTGGGATGGTGGTAGGAACAGCTTCGTCGAGGTCCAGTCCTTCTGCAATAGCCTTCTCTCTCACTGCTTTCGCCCGCTTCTCCTCTCGTTCACGACGCTTCCGTACTGCATCCTCGCTCATAGCACGCTTCGCATTCACCTCGCTCGCTTCTTTTGCCTCTGCTGCGACTAGCTGTGAGCGCACGCTAGCCTGGCGCGTCGCGTTCCAGTCGGTGAGTTGCGTAAGGGATGGTCGTGTATGGGCTTGTGGGTCATCCACAAGTACCACGAGTTCTAGAAGATTGCTCGTGAGGGGAAACCTTTGGTCGAATAGGAATGACGACCTACGCTTCTCGAGTAAAAGTACGACCTCTTCAGGTATGAGGACCAACGGGACACCCAAGAACACGTTCTGTTGCGACAGGTGGGGTAGAGTACCTGCTAGCACACCGCAGACATGGTGTGCAGCGCGAAGTTCGGCGAGGTCTATCCTTCACCGCTCATGTTAGTTTTTTTCTGCGATGAATACCAGAGGAAAGCTTACCATCCGTGCTCCAGACAAAAGCCCGCTGGTTTGAAACTCGTAGTTGTATTTTTCTTCGTGGTGGCTCGTCCGCCATTTGAGGGCTATTCTACCCAGGGCGGTTCGAACAGTGGTGGAGGGTCGCGGTGGTGGTGGTAGGAGGCGGGAGTCAGGCGGGCGGCTCGGGCCGCCACGACTCGCCGCTGAAAAAGGGAAGTCGAGCTTGACCGGGTGACTCGCTACTTGTTTGCAGGCTCGCTACAGCTGTTTGAACTCGTGTCTTCCGGTATGTGCTGTTAACTCAGATATTGAAGAGTGACGACACGATTTAGAACAGGGAAGTACCCAGATGAATGCAAAACGACCTGCGAGACTTGCCGCAACTGCCAACGAGCCTGAGGCCTTCATCACCGGGATAATCTCTCTAGAAACTAATCCTGGAGGACGTTGTATGCGTGCACTCGGATCATTATTTCAAGGGAAAGGACGTGCTACGTCCTGACTAGAGCTCAGGTTAATTGCTTCCCGCGCAAATATTTCAATTCGACCGAACGGCGCCACAATGGCGGCTGGTAGGAGGCTGACTGAGAACAGCTTGCCTTTCATCCGGCCGCCCTCGCTATCGTCTCTATCATACACACAGCAAAGATGGTAGCAACACCCTCTCTGGCAGCACTCGCTCTCTTTCTGGTCCTGCCGCGCTTGGTCAACCCGCTCGAGTCCTCGATCGACCCTCCCAAGTCTACCGTCGTGGCTCAAGATACCCAGAAACTGGCTGCGATATTCTTCCCACTATACGACGAGCTGCGTCAGGTTTCATTCCAGCCTAAGTCAAGAACTTGGGACGATAAGCACCGGTGGCTTCAATGCTCGAAGCGATCCCTTGGATGTAGAGAGCATGTTTTTCCTACGGCTGGGACAATTCAACCTAAGCCTACTAGACACAGCGACCTGGAGAAACTCCCGAAGAAGCGATCGAACGGTGACCTCCGGCCTCGAAACAGAAGTCAGCCGCGACTAACGAAGCCACGGAGCACTCGTGCCACCGTTGGTAAATGGGCAGCCCTGTACGCCATAGTTCTGCTGGGCTCGTATCTCTTCATCCTTCCGGTACGTCGTTTAGACAGGACGACGCACGTTGGCTGACCCAGTTCATAGACATTTGGGCATATCGTCGAGAAATGGCTGAAATACCAACTGAGAGAGGAAGAGCGCCGAACCAATATTCGAGAGACGAAGGAAAGGACGAAACGGATACAGCGAGCCAATGCGATTGCCCGTGATCTCTCCCGAAACGACCGTCCCAAGTTCATTCAGATCGGGCGTCGGTGCGAAGGACTGTCCGGAGACGCAGCGACGGAGCGCTTCATAGATCTTCTCCTTGCAGAGGGTGAAAGAAAGACGGGGGAAGATGATGTGAAGTTGCCGTGAAGACGATGCGTGTACATTCATGATGCTGTCCAGAGCTAAATGTATATCTTCAGAAGCACTCCCGTCTATGAGTCGGCCAGTCTCTACAATCGAGTTAGTACGGCACAGAAGGTGACTCAGGATATGGATACGCACTCTTTTTGGCACCGCGAGTTACAGTATGCGACCAAGTGACATCTCGTACACTTTCGAAGACGGTGAGACGGCCGAAAGGCACTGCAAGGGCAGTCTTCCCACGAACACCGCTTGAGCAGCTCAAAGCTCCCCATCTCGTTCCAAGTCGCGTTCTCCCCATGCTCAAGCTCACGGCCTATCTTGACCCATTCTAGATAGAGGTCCTTCGCAACCGGCGTATTAGGGATGTTATGGGCGACTAGTTTCTCTTCCGCACGCCTCCACACTTTGAGAGTGAATCGCCATGTGGCTGGCGACGGGGGTTCTTGCCACCATTCGTGGTGAGACGACACCTCCGTATTCCAGTAGCGGTAGTAGCGAAGAACGCGTGATATTTCACAAAAGGCTGGGTGTAGTAGTTCTGTGGGCGGAAACCGTAAGCAATGGAAACCAACATTTGATACTACATGACTCACTGTGTCCTGCAACCAGGAAGTCTGCGACGTGTCTGGAGGTGACGATGATTCTGGAGAACATCGGGACCATTGCGAGCACCCAGAGTTTGGGTAGAAGGGGCCTTTCGTGTTCTGGGCGTCGAGGAATTCCGACAATTTTGCTTTGCGCAGTGTCTGAGCTGCTGCCCTTCCTGCAGTATCGTGAAGCTCACCAGAGGTAGATGCATAGATGTGTCAGGCGAGCTTCGTCATGCTCCGCCTTCTCCGCAGGGCCAAGCTCAGTCATCGTCGAACAGAGCTGCCTTCTCCCCGCCGCAAGGGTGTACCACAACATCGCACGCTCGGTGGGTGTAGAAATCGTAATCGTATCCTCTGCCCGCAGCTGCATGGCACATTTGATCAAAGAGTCGAAGACCTCGAATTCTTCGAGCGGGTGGAAGGGGCCATCTTGTCTCAGATCGTTGGCGACAGTCTTGTAGAGTTCGACTGCGGTGATGCAGCCACTTGTGACTTCTTTGAAGAATACGTCGTAAGGCGCAGACATTCGCCCCTCGTACGTCAGCCTTAGGGCCGTTATCAGACGCACCAAGGCAGTTTGCCGGGTGTTGATTAGTCGACTATGCATCCAAATGACCAGTATCAGGTGAGCGCTGCGATACATCGCCTCCTTGAGATTGTCCCTCCTGCCAACTCGGAATAAGCCATAGAAGAGAGAAGAAGAGACAAGCAAGGACGCACAATGGACCCCGAACGCATTTCTGGTAAACGAGGTCGAAGTGCAGATTGCTATGCAATATGGTATCGTATAGATTGAAATAAAAGGTGTCCGGTCCGCCGATGAAATCGCAGACAATGTTACCCTCGTGGACCAAAAGAGGGTCAGCGACGTCCCAGATGGCACGAAGGAACGCGGCGTAGCGTGTTTTCAGAGGTGCCGCGAACCTCTCCACTATTGCGCATCGACTACAATTCCCCCCGGTGGGTTTCTCTTGGTGTATCTGGCATAGCCCGTACAGATACTGTAGGGCAAGTGTTAGGATGGCCAATACACGGATGATGTAGGGCTAAGGCGCGGTTATCAGTGCTGTGCGTTCGCGCAAACGTATATTACTCACCCGGAGGATTTGTTCATGAAACTTTTTCGGAGACGTACAGAGGAGTTCACTCTTAGTGAATCCGCCGATGTAATCGTCACATAGGATATCCAAAATGGCGGAGAGTAGCTGATTGTTGAGGAGAATTGCCCAGTCTGACGGCTTGAATGTTGGGTGCGAGGTGAGCCGTGCAATATGGTATGCCACAGTTCTTTCTGAGCGAGGGTATAGATGATCGTCTCGAAGGGCCGCTACCCATGTCCTTATATCGTAACGGTTGAACCTCGAGGTCATGTTGAGGGTGTGCGGCAAGCGGGGTGGGATAGGCGGATGTCTACTACGCCGGGCTGTGTGTTCCGCTGTTGCGCGATATGGAGTAGTCGAATGAACTTCGCGCCCATGCTGATGCTCAACTACTTACTGCGTCTACTGGGCGGGTGGTGGGCTTTCAGAGGCCGTTGAAAGAGTAAGAGTCTGAGTACGAATATAGATACGATGACGTTATCAACCCGGCTTCATCGCCATGCTTCCCACGGTCATTATGTTGGTTATCTGGTAACGATAGCTGTCATCGCAGTTACGTTCAGCCACCAATATTCGTCGACATCTCCACGAATACACAAGATATCCACTTCACAGTACAGCTTCAGAACACGATATATACGGCAGAGTACCAACAGAGAGGAGCCCTTGCAGGTGGACCGGACACTGCACAGACGGCAAAGAACGTTAATAGCTCAAACATACATCCTGAGAGGAACTCCAAGTTACGTACTCGATCGCGATCCTCTGGTTTTGAGAAATCAAGCGGAAAAACACACTTCTTTGTGGGAGTCCCAGTCCCTATTTTTCTCGTTAATAAGCGCCACGAGCGGAATAGGCAGCAGACGAGACACATACAAACGTTGACACCTTTTGTTGCAATACACAACTAAACGGCATCCCGAGCATGCTCCGAGGAAGTGAACGGGTCGAAAGACACTGCAAGCGCAAGCTTTCAGAGCGCATCGTTTCAACGGCTCGAAGTCTCGTTCGAAACTGTGCGTCGAAGGCACGCCCACCGCCTTGAGTTCGTCGCCTATGCGACCCCAGGCTATGTTTAGGTTCTTCAGAACCAGGTGATGGCTCGCGATACGTTCTTGTGCTCATCTGTCCCTTGTTTGTTGCCACGAGTCAAGAACAAACCTCTTGACGGACGGCGGAAGAGGTCCCAAGAGCTGGCGCGTCCGAGAAGTGGGGTGTGATCGATGATGAATCAATACCTTCTTGAGTCCAACGAGGGCCGAGCCCACCAAGACTAGATTCAATTTCATCATCACATGTTAATCGTGCTTAGCATTTTAGAACGACTCACGAAGAAATTCGCGATATGCAGGGTTTAAGTCCCGCCACTCCGAAAACACGAACAGATACGCGGAGAACATGTATACGGACGCGTAGACGATGAGTTCCGGAGCCTCGTAAGGGAGATCCTTAGAGTCGGCTCTTCCAAAGAGTTTGCTAGTGGTGGATACAGGTTAGACACGTTGCTTTGCTCAGTTGAACTGACTCGCCTTAAATAGAGACAAATAACTGACAGACAGCTTTCGTGGTGCCTTTGCCAACCTGCGGTGAGTGGCAGTGTTTCCAGGCACAGCTGTCTTCGTGCTGCAGACAAGCTATACCACACCAATTCCTTGTCGGTGTGCGAGCGGAGGGTAACCATGTCTTGTGTGCGTAGTTGGGCGTTGGCCTTGATTAATGCCTCAAACACGCCATGCTCATGCATGTATTCCCCGAGCTTGAGATCTGCGAGTAAAGCATTGTATACGTTTTCTTGAAGGTCAATGCCCCCATCCGTGATTTCTTTGACAAAAGTCGAATAACAGGTGAGTGCGTAGACTTCTGGTTGGGCTTTGCGCAGTGCCGAGATTAGACGCATGACGCTCATGTGTTGTACGCCAGTTGAATCGCTGTATATCCACAGTTGCACCAACAAGTGGCAACCACGGTACAGCCCCTTCCGAAGGTCTCCCCTTCTGAGAATACCTATATATGAGCGAAGATTCAAAAATCGGAGAAGAGAGAGATTACTTACAGAGCGTCACTGGGAACCCTGTCGTAAATTTTCTCGAAGAATATGATGCAATGAAGGAGCGCATTCTCGACAGTCAGAATGAAGCGACCATTGGCCAGCTCATGGGGTGATACAATTCCACTCTCGTGAACCAGAATGACGTCTGAAACATCCCAAAGTGTATCGAGGAAATTAGTGTATTGGCCTTTCATCGGCTCGAGGATCCCTTCCACGTGTGCGCAGTCAGAACAGAGGCGGAGTGATCCTGGGTGCCGCGAGTGCTGGCAATACTCTTGGAGGTATCGTAAGGCTTCCGCCAATATTGTCAACAAATCGATCAGATACGGCTGTGACTCGTCAGCGGATAGCAAAGTCCTGCGTGCTCGACTGAAGCACTCACAAGTATGACCTCTTTGTGATATTCTTCCCTCGCATTGACTTTGAGTTCGTCGGCGTTGAACCCGCACAAAGAGCCGGTGCAAAGAACCTCAAAGATGTCCCGGAGCAGTCCGCTTTCGAGGGTGATTCGCCACTCAGAATCCGGCACAGAGCCATGGACCGCAAGCCGTGCTATTTCTGAAGCGACAGTGCGAGCAGGACAGGCTGAATGGTAGTGATCTTGTAGCAAAGTAGACCCCCACGTTTGCGGGTTGCCCAGGACAAACCGCGACGACATAGCAGCTGGGATTAAGCGAGAAGTTTAGTGTGACTGATGCAATCTCTCCTCGGTATGGCCAGTAAAGATAACCTACCGCAGACACGATTGATTGCGTATAGATTGAAGGATAGAGCTTGCTTCAAGTTGTTTGGCTCCTCGTCGTGGTGTACAAACAAACACCGCGTGTCTCGAGCGGATCAAGGTGTGCGCCTCTCTGATCAAACGGCAACACACCACGAAAGACTTGGTATGCAGCTTGTCACGGACCATCCACGATTTAACAATGAATGGCTTTCTAATATGGACTCCTAACATGCTCTTAATACGCAACACTACGCCCGGGCCTGCTAGAACTAACTGGAGGATTATCTGCCACACCTCCTGATCTCAGGATGAAACCGCACGGTCACGATGGTCCGATGGGAGGAAACATATGCGAGCAGCCTCGTGGATGCCCGCAGCAGACTCGCAGTTCATCCCAACCAGCTCAAATGGACCCGTCCCGCTACAAAACTGTGAAAACCTCGCGCGGTATCAAGTACAGCTATTTCTTTGCTAGTGCCAGCGCGTCGAACCCACGCTCCTCTTCTGTCATGGTTTCCCCTCGACATCCCGCGACTGGCGCTACATCGTCCCGTATTTCACGGACAAAGGATACGGAGTCATTGCCCCCGATATGCTGGGCTATGGGGGTACCGACAAGCCCACAGATCCAGCAGATTATCTGCCCAGTCTCATGGCCAAGGACATGGTTGATATCCTCGACGCGGAGAGCATTGCGAGTGTCGTCGCAGTCGGACATGACTGGTATGCGCGTCCTCACTTTTCGTGAATCCAACGTTGATCGTGCATAGGGGGACACGACCTGTAAGCCGCTTGGGGAACTACTTCCCTGAGAGAGTGACGGCGTACGCGTTTTTGGCCGCGCCGTACGGTAGTCCGGAACCTGTCATCGATTTCAGTACCAGGCTTCAAATGTCCAAGCAGATCGCAGGGTACGAGCTCTTCGGTTATTGGCCCTTCTTCGGAGAGGATGCAGACGCTGAGAACATCATTCTCAATCATGTACGGTTGTTCTTCTTGATACGTGTCGCCTTGCTGAACACCTCTCACTAGATCGACTCATTCGTGAGCGTCATGTTCCCGAGCGACCCGAGTATCTGGAAGGAGCGCGTCGGTGCTGTTGGTGGGCTCAAACGAAGCCTGTTAGAAGATTTCCAGGCACCCCTTCCGCCGTACTTCTCCGAGCAGGACAAGAAGGACTATATCGAGACCTTCCGTAAGGGAGGCTTCGCCGCCCCTAACTGCTGGTACAAGGTGATGATGAACCAAATGGGTCCTCGGGACGACCAACGTACGTGCGACGACAATCTCTGGCCATCCGTATTGTTGACACTGGTCGCAGATATCCCAGAAGACCGTAAATACCCACCCATGACGGCGCCGATATTCTATGGGGCAGCCGTACAGGACCACATCTGCCTCGCCGCCGCAGGCACCTCGATATTCCAAGGTACTGGCTTCAGCAACCACCAAGTCACTGTAATGAACTACGACGCCGACCATTGGTTGATGCTCTCCCATCCAAACGCCATCAGCCGAGATTTGGAGGCCTGGATCGAGGGATACGCGGGAACGGTTCTCACAAGCGCGTCCACCCTGCCAAGTACTGCCGCGGTCTAATTTGCAGCCTCCTAGCAAGACGACACCCTGGAAGGGCCAGTTCGTAAGGAAGACTGTATTCGAGTAAGGGATATAATCGTTCACGCCATTGTTTCGCCGGTGCAGCCGTCTCAAGTTGCGTAATCGCTGGGTATCTCTATTCAGCCATGGATGTGCCATTACCCTGTTCCTCTCATCGTTTCTAGGCAGTACTTTCTATATTCTTCCGCAGGTCTCCCGGTGGTTCTCCCAGTCCCTGGAGACTATAAGCCCGGGGTTCTTTGTAATGGTAATCACTCACTTGCGCTGGCATTCCTCGTTGCAATATGCGACTAAAAAGCAGCCTCGGCACGCTTTCATGGGATGCGTGGACTCGAAGACGCTGCATTCGCATTGGTCAAACGCGCAGCGTTCCAAGGGCTCGAAGTCGCGAACGTTGAGGTTCACCGTGCGAGCATTGAAGAGCACGTCGCTCGTCTCGAGATCTTCACCAAGCTGCCGCCATGCGTTGTACAGGGACCTCAGGTGCTCCTGGGTCGGCGCCCGCTTGCTCATAAGCTCATCTCGTCCAGATTTCCATGCCCGTCGGGTGAAGCAGCGTACAGAGAGCGATGCCGGCTCTCTCGACGTCCAATTGAGAGATGTTTTGGACGATGGGTGCTTCATGTAATATCGGACCATCCGAGCTAAGTCCCACGTGAGGTTTGTGGCACTACCTAGAGGTGCCAAAATGAACAGGAGCATGGTCAAAAAAAAAAGTTGAAAGTTACTTATAGCTCTCCGGATACCGTTCATCTTGTCTTTGGCGATCAAAGACGTGAAAGTGGCGGCGAAGACAATCATTGAGTATACCCAAAATTCAGGTACGTGTGGTCTTTCGCTGTTCTTCTTTGCAATTGTAGTCGTACCGAACATCCGCCTATCAGAGAAGTCAGCCAAATAGCCAGCCCCAAAGAGCGGGCAGGAGAAACCTACACTAAATAGTTGCAGACTCGGAGAACGTAATCGCTGTCCACCTCTGTTTTTGTACGCATGCCGTCGTGCACTTGGAAAGATGGCGAACACAGCATTGTTCGACAGGCGGCCATGGTGAACCACAGTAGAGCCCGTTCACCCCGTACCGAAATATCCGCGAAGGCATCCGGCCGGAAGCCCACGAGACATCGAACTGCCTGGGAGAAGCATCCTGACGAGCTCATGGTGGACATATACCAAGTCAGTTTCTGGAATACATCCTCCTTGGTGATGACCGTCCCGTCTACGGCTTCTGCAAAGAACTGCCAAATTGTGACCCCCTTTACGCTTTCTTCGATTGCGGAGATCATGGATCGCAAAGCCCATCCGTCCGCCTGCTCCCCGTAAACCCAGATGCATAGCATGAGGTAGGCATGGCGGTGTATACAGAGGTCCACTTTCCCTTCGAATCTGATACCGGAAGACGTAAGCAGCGACAAGTGAGTGGCAATGGAAAGATCGTACCTGGTGCCGATTCGTTGGAAAAGATCTACTAAATGTATCCAACAGCGTCCCATAATGTGCTCCAGGGGCAGCGCCAATTCATGTTCACACTCTTCGCGGTTATCCTCGTGTAAGCATTCATGGCGGACAAACGGGTGAGGGCGCGAGGAGAGAAAGTCGACGTAAATGGTGAAGAGTGGATGTGCGACGCGCCAGAGTGATTCGAGCACAGTTGTGTACTTTGTAATAACAATTTCCCCGACATGTTTCATCTTGTTGCATTCCTCGCACTCTGAACGCCGGCCGCGTATTATTGGTTGTACGGTGACGTGTTGAGTATGAAGGCTAGCATTCGCGATGTGCTCCAAAATTCCTCTGAACAGGACGAAAATGTCGGTCATGTAGGGCTCAAACACTGGTATCAGAAGAAGTCGTGGCTCAATAAGGGTCGTTGTGGAACTCACAATGTAGTATGTTTCGAGCAGTTCTTGCCGTTCCTCCAGTTCCCGTTTCTCCAGCTCCGACTGCGGCTCCGACTCTGGGAGCCGGAACAGGTCCTCGCTAAATCCACACAGAAACTCGTCGTTGAGTATATCCAAGACAACATCATAGAACCCGTCGTCCATCAATACCTTTCCCTCTGAGGCAGAGAGACTGTCAGCCAGCGCTAGGCGTCGAGCAAGTTCATGCGCGACGACGTGGCGATCGCTGATATCAGACTGGCGGTGCTGATTCCACAGAGCCTTCGTCCATGTGGAGACGTCGTCCGGATTCTCCAGCGCCATATCAACTTCTCCGAGCAAGGGCTGCCGAATGACGAACCCTGAATGGTGCTGAAGTCAGGGTACGGTGCTAGCCAGATAAGGAGAAAACATACGAGGTAGTCGAAGAAGTTACAAGAGCTTGGTAGACAGCAACTAGGAGTTCAGAGACAACAAGACAACAGCTGTCATAGTCACCCGAATTGGAATTTTGTACGCGTCGCGTTTATTTGTACACCACAGACGCCAAACCTTGTATGTCGATTGCCAACGCCGGTGGATGAGCTTTCCCTTGCAACAGGGACGTTTCTTGCGGGCCCCGACCAAGTTTCGCCGATGTGAATGTCGCGTTTCGATGCCATCCTAAGGCTTAGGATGTAAGTACGGTGGGACAGAGTCGCGGACAACGCTTTAGCGCTCTGATGCGTTTTGTTTGTACACCATCGGAAGCCAAATAAATACAGGGATTCCTAAAGACGCACACCGAACTATACATATCTATGGTTACAATGGACAAGGGGTATAAGAAAAGGTTCATAAGGAGTGGCTATCTAGACTGTCGCGTTTTTCATTTGAGGTCGCTGGTAACTTGCCGACGGCCGTCGGTCCTAGTAGACCGCCCTGAACAAAAGGGTCGATGGTTCAACAGATCGCTGTGAGGTGCGGGAGGAATGAGCGTAATACGGAAATATTATAGGTATAGCGCACCTTCTCTGACAACCTGTGTTGCAGTAGAAGACCTTCTGGCAAGTGGAGCACGCCTTGAGGCGATGCGTGGGACGGAATGCGCTGCAAAGACAATCGCTCCACGCGCAGCGTTTTCCCAAGCTCTCGTCGGGAACGAATTTTTCGTCAGGGTTGATTCGAAGCAAAGGCCCAGTGGCCTTCCAAATTCCCGTCATGGAACCCCAAAGGCTCAGTGGCCATTGGGAAATCTGGCGTTTGTCAAGAGCGTCCATCGTGACCCTCCAATACTGCAATGTCGCGCGGCGTACAGCGAGGGCTTCGTACCCCGTCCCGGCCCTTGTCTGACGGATCTTGTCGTATTTCTCAAGGGTCTCGAGGAGCAGAGAGAGAGTCGACATCATCTGCACTGTTCGAGTCTAATCATAAACATGACAGGTCTACGCCGAGAGTCAGAAACCTTACCGGAGTCGTTGTGATCAGGTTCGCGCTCGATGAATGCGCGCAACGTAACAGAGAGGACCGGCAGCATCCCGTATATCCAGTGTTCCGGTAACACCGGGGGTTCCCTGATATACAACGTGCAGCGAGCGTTTGTCCCAGGCATACCCCCTCTCATCTTAACCGGTTCTAAAGTTCGGCTGTTGGCCGACAATAACTTAGAACCTGCATGGTCTAAGGGAAAAATATAATCAAACCTACTGGATGCATTCGCATACCATCTTTGCAAGCTTATTGTCCCCTGGAGTGATGTTGATTACTGTTCCCTCGTATTCAGGGTTTATGTAGCTCATGCGATAGCCCGAGCACATGTGCGTCCGCCAAGAAGATACACAGGCCCACATAAGCGTCATGTCTGCCGAGTTTGGGGCGGAGACTTTCGTCTCTGGGCGTAGCGACACGAAACATGCGATAGCCGAGTACAGGTACCATCCAAGTTCGTCTGTGGCGCCATCTAGAAGTTCTCTGAGGAGAAACTTCTTGAACCGACGGCGTGCCCGACTACCCTGGATAGCACCATTGAAGAACGCGGTGTGGGAGAGGAGCCGGTGGGGATGGCACAAGCGCAAGTCCAGCACGCGCGACAATAGCGCCACAGGCATCCTGTAGTTGGACTTCTTCGGCTGCCAGACACAGATATATGTGAGGATCACCATTCCGACCACGAAAAGACGATTGTTCGGCCTGGTCGATGCTGCTCGTTAGAGCATGCTACAAGGCTTTATGGAATCAAGGAACTCACATGTCGTTGTAACGTGCGGATTGGTTATCAAACAGTTCTTGAATGAGCCCATGTAATACCTCGCACAGATTTCGCCTCTACCCGTCGCCTCCGAAGCGATCGAAAGCAAGGGAAGTGTCCAGTATAGGGGATTTGGTACGCCACAGGCGCTCCAAGAAGGTGTCGATGCTCTTGTTGTGAGCAGTGACTTTCTTCGCATTGACGATGCATTCTGCGCATTCCCTCATATTCGCTTCGCTGTGTCTCCAGTGGAGGTCAACGGGGTTGAAAGACAACAGAAGCGAAAACAGGATTGATAGAATATCGACGAGGTAGGGCTAGTGTGGCGTCAGTACCAACAGCCATGGAATAGAGCATAGAGAGCTACTTGCCGCGGCCGTTTGAAGACGATCTGGGTTCACGAAATCCCTTGCTTGGAACCCGCAGATGTAATTGTCGAGAAGGATGCGCATCACTACGTCCAGTCCGTCTTCTGCGAACCAGGCGCTCATATCCTTCCAGCGTCGACCCGCGGCCCAGTGGGCGAAACCGTCCCTGTCCCTATGTCTCATGAGGTGACCCGTCCATAGCATATCCGTCGATTCCTTGGCACTGAGCGATGCCCAACCTCCGTCGCCGGTGGCGGTGGGGGCGGCAGCATCAGCTCCCGGTGTAGGCATTGTATACTAAACTCCAGCGTGTTTTAGCCAGGCTCGTATCGAACTGCTTAGGAAAGTACTCACGTCTCTGTGTCGGTAGAGTATGGAGGTTGGTGAGAGTGTCGTCGAACAGTCCAATGTGGCGAAACGGCACTGAGTTCAGGAAGCATCCGGATTGGGCGACGGTGATGTGCGAGGAACCACGTGTGCCGTGAGCTTATACTAGTGAAGCCGCATAGAACGTTCCTCGTCGAGTAGGCACCTGTTCTTATACAGGACAAGTAAACGGCAAGCTAGGAGGGCACCCACTGCAGAGAGATATCAAATGCTGTCTTTCTGTTGGATAGTTCAAGGCTCCATGCCAGGGGTTGGGTCCTCTTACCCGACTTCCGTGCATATCTGTTAAAACTCACTGGGGAGAGATGTGTGTCCGACCTTCAGACGACCTCAATCCTTGTGAAAGAGGGAACCGGTGGAAATGTTCATATTTCAGGGTGAAAAGAAGACGGAATCATCCGATTCTCTCTGCATGCGTCGAACATATCCCCAAGCTACAGCTAGCGAGATTTACGACAGGCCTTTGCATGGCTTGCCCAGTCTCTAGCATTAATTATCAGCAGCCGACTTCGCGAGATATTGCGAGACGTACGTACCTGCTCTGGCACCGCGCGTTACAGTACGCTACCATCGAACATCTGTTGCACGCCCGGAGGTGATGGTTGGGCTTAAACACGCTGCACATGCATTCTTTCCACTGGCACCGCTTGAGGGGTCTGAAGTCGTCTTCACCCGTGTCACCTGGAGGTATCCGCCGCTCACCCAAAGAAAGCGCGTCCCCCAGTTCGCACCACTTGGCCCATATTTGTTTGAGCTCAGCTCGCTTATCGAATTCCCGCGTGCGCATGTCTTCTAGACCTTGCTCCCATGCCTTTCTAGTGAATCGTTTCATCGATGTCGGAGGAGGTCCACGATCGGGCCTTATATCTGCTTGAGAAGGATTTGCGTCGAACCAGCGAAGGAGGCGAGCCATGAGGTCGATAGCGTCTTCCCAATCGCCTAATGCGTGCGTTAGTATCGAGCCAGCGAAGCAAAATAGAGATGCTCACGAGCGCTCTTTATTGCGTATTCGTAGACACGGGGAATGTCTGCTGGACCAAGAGCCACGGCGTAAAAGGGTATCATAGCATAAATACAAACCTCTTGGATGATCGAGCCATCCCAAAGCCGCTTGTGATAGTACATTGCAACCTGGCTTCGGCGTAGCATCAGCATATCGTACGCACGAGGTGGAGAGACGACTCACTTGAAGAAGAAACACTCTCTGAGAGCGTCAGCTATATCGTAGCTCCTCTTCTCGTCGGGTACTTCGTGGATATGGCCGGAGCAGAATTGCCTACGACACCCAGCCGTGCTGAACCAAACCAAAGCGCGGTCCCGAGCGCACTCGACGTCGTACGCAGGAAAACGCCGCACTTTCCTGAAGAAGTTCATTATAGTTTGGAACAAGTAATCGAACCGGCTCTGCCAACTGTGGCCATCTTTGAGGTCGGCGAGCGCGTATTCGAACAACACGTCGAGATCCTCGAATTTCTGGTAATCGCTGGTTACCCGCAGATGGAACCATTGAGGAGGCTTCCAGTGATCTAGAGGGGAATCCGGGCAAAGCGTGAGCGCACCCATCATCCAACCCAGCGCATTCCTCCTGCAGTGGTCTATGTCCCGGCTGTACCGATAAACTTGGGAGAGGGACAAGGAAAACTGGAAGGCAACGTCTCGCAAGGCGTTCCACCTGTCAGAATATGAGAGAGTGAGCGCAAATGTACACTATAACCACTCACACCGGGATGTCTTGCACCAGCTTGATCACGCTCTCCATGCCGACATGGCACCAAAGGAGAGCTTTGCCCAAGGTCCATGGACTTCTGGTATTTTCGACAGCGTGGGGAGGGACGAAGTTGACCCCCTCGATGAGCATTGGGTCCCTAGCAAACCAGAGTTTCTCCAGAAAATACTTCATCGGCGTCAGGGGGAAAGCAGCGCGCTCGACCAATGCGCAATCGGCACAATGTGCCTCCTCAGGAGCAATCTGGTGAGTCTCAGTTCCTTCACGTTGAGTGGGATGCGCGATAGTCTCCAGGTAGCCCATTGATTCTCCTAGGATAATGAAGAGGTCAATGAGGTATGGCTTGTATGAGAAAATTAGTAGGTGGCCCCCGAGATCGATTGAAACTCACCAAGGTCATTTTTTCGTGATACTTCTGGTCTTTGCATTTTACCTGTTCCTCGGTAAACCCACAAAAGTGGCCATCGCTGAATATCTTCTCCAGGGCCTCGTGTAGTCCAGCCTCGATGAGCACCCGTCGGTCCGGGGTGGAAATCTTGTCCTGTAACATTTGTCGCATCATGGTGCCGGCCACTTGTTGCGAGCGAAGCGAGCAATATTGGTTAGGGGTGAGGCCTCCCCAAACAAGCCTAAACATGATTGCACGAGGCGCCCGCGCAATGTTCGGTGAAGGAGTCGCGAAGTATTCGCCTCAGGACGAAGCAAAAAAACACACCTCGGGGCTCATATGGTAAATTTCGAACGCCGTAGCTGTTAGGTATCTCTACGTACCAAAATCGTGGGGGTTTGATTCTGACGAAACCTTGCACGGGAGTCAGTGTGCGGCCTGTGTGGCCCACGCCGATTCTGCTGCGTTCTTGGCTTATGGTACACAATATCAATGATATATTGCACCTTTCGATCATTCTGACCGTCTATGAGAGAGAAAGGGTGCCTGTCGGTACCTCATCTATTTCTTCCCAATTTATCATTCGACTCTGGAGCCATTTGTCGAATTAATAGCTTCGCGAGCACCCGGCGCGTGCCGCGCAAATATATTCTATCCTCCATCGGTCGCGCATGGTCTTCCTCGAGGGCTTTGACCCAGGTCTTGACGTCGTCAGGTTCGAACACCCCAGGCGCGAGTGTTTCAGAATCATCGAGAGGCGGATCCATTACGACGGCGCGAAAGCTTCTTTGTGGGACTGCAGTCAGTTGAGGTGCGTAAGGTTACGCGACTACCACGCTAAATTGGTGTCGGAGGGAGGTGGAATCCGGTGTACGGGTGGCTTGAACGTGGGCTGGTGCGCAATGACCGTCGTGAAATGAGGGACGTACAAAGGGCCGTCCTTGTATTCACCTCCTCGGCCATCTCAAGTTTACATGCCGAACTTGGCCCAAACAAACAAAACAGCAGCCCGAGATCGTCATATCGAGTCGTGGCCTTTCGGGCCTGCGGGTTCATACACTAGACCTGACAAAATCTTCGGTCTGTGTCAATTATCGAGACTTACGGATAATAGAGATTGCTCACAGTATGTTCTTACAAAGTGCAGCGGAGGAGACGAGACATTTCGTGCAGAGCAACGCGGTGTAATCATTTCAACTTGTGTATGGTCGACGTGGACGCGGGATGAAAACCAATCGAACGAAAGCGCCCAGTGGGCTACAACACCGACCATCTCAAAAGTTGCTCAAAAGTGACGATTATTCCAAAACGAATCATACCTGTACATATTATACACATTTACAGCATGATTATACAGAAATAGTGTGCGAGAAGTCCAAAAGTCATCCAAAATCGAGCTCAGAACTCGTATCGATCTTCGTCATATCCTCCACCACCACCAGGCGACAACGGCCGCCACTCTTCCACTATCTCCTCTTCGGCTGATGCATCGGGTAGACAGTTGTGTCGAGCGGGGGCCGAAAGAACCTGCGGGAGCCCGCATTGGTCGTCTTCGTCGAACTTGTCAGCCGACATGGTGAATGATTGCTCGAAGTCTACATCGTCTTGGCCGAACTTCTCGTCGAGATCGAGGCCGAGGACGTGATATTCGGCATCTTCACTCTCGAGAATACGCGCGAGGGCATCCTTGTCGATCCTGCTGCGCTTTCCCGGCGGCTCCTTGGCTGCAGCGTCGTCACTCGCGCGCCGTCTCTTGCGACCCTGACCACTACCGGATTCCTCGCCATCCTCCGTGCTCCACTCCATCGCTCGCCGCATCACCTCGACCTCCTCCGGGGTACGCAAGACACTTTCCAACTCCCCTTCCTCGAAAAGCTCTTCATCGGTAATGGCATGTTCGCCCTTGGCGATGAGAATGGCCTGTAGGCGACTTGGGGGGTGTTTGAAACTGGAGGAGAGCGTGGAATCGTCCGCTGCGAGGAAGTGTTCTAACAGCCCTTCTCCGCCCTGGCTGGAAGCCATTGCGCGACCATCTGCGCTGGTGCCTTCTCCGAGAGGGTTCAACAAGAACTGGGACGCGCGCTCGGCGGATCGTGCATGCGTAGACTTGCGAGATTTCTTGAGCTGTGAAGAAGCGACGTCTTCTCTGAACAAACTAGGTTGAGTCGACGTATGCGACATACCACTTGAATATTCGGACGAGGTCACGCTCTCCCCGTCATCTCCATCCGTGCTGTCCAGCTCCAACGCAAGCATAGGTCGCTCCAAATCATCCAATTTCTTCTTCCACAGCTCCTCTTGAAACTGTACGACGTCCTTGAGGCCGTTGGCAGCAACCGCACGCTTGCCCTTGCCGAGTTTGGTCTTCGCCTTTCCTCTGCGATCCGGCGCGTTCAGCCAAGGTACGTCGCGGATATACTCCTCGATCAGGTCATGTACCAGTTTATAACGGCCCATGACTACGACTTTGGTTGCGCCGACGCGAGTCGCAAGCGCCTCCGCAAATTCTCCTGCCTTCGGAAGCAACGACGCTAATTCTCCTTCTGCGGAGAGCATGAGGATGGCGCACGCTGTGGCAGCGGTGGGAAGGCTGGCAATGGCAGAGTTACGCGAAACCAAATTCGACAAAGATTTGGCCGTCTGGAGTAGGGCGGGCATTTGCTGTTGTAGTGGTGCCAAAAACGTTCGGAGCTGGCGGGAGAGAACCTTGGGATCCTGAAGTAACCCATTGAGGTGAGTCTGGAGTACTGGGAGGTGTTGCGCCGGGTCGGCAATCGTGATTCCTAGGTGTAATAGGTCGACGACTGTCTTGAACATTCGCTTCAATAGTCCCAAGGAGACTTCAATAAGGTACTGTAACAAACGTAGACCAAAGTCAACGCCGGTCCTACGAGTATAACTGGGGGGAGAACGAGTCTAGGATGGTGCAGCACGATGAATCATGGAACTTACGGCAATGTCCTGGAGGGAATCTCTCTTGTTCGATTCACGAAGGGCAACGCTCAACGCCGCGCCGGATAGCAGCTTGGCTTTCCGGCCCCAATTGAACTGTCCCGTTGACATAGCTTGGTCGAATATCGTCTTTGCACGATCAGCCACCGAAGAGGAAGATAGCCGTGAAGATATTGACTCGATGAAAACGTGCATCGTAACCTACGAGGACTGAATAAGGTCAAGTGCTGGCATAGCTTATATACACGCACCTTGTTCCTCTCGTTACGTGCCGCTTTAGATTGACCGGCGAGACCCCACCCATTTGCCCCTTTGAGGACCGTCCCATAAGTACTGCCACGCCAAAGGTCTCGCCCATCCGTGGGGATGTGTTCAAGATGGGTCTGGAGGATGGTCTGCGACGGGTTGCTGAGGGTACCGCAGCTGACACAGATGGACGAGCCCAGCTCTTCTTCGAAAACCGTTGGTTCACCGCATGCTAGACACTTGTCCTGGCTCATTCAGGCGCGCCGACCTGTCAGAGGGGGAGAAGGGCGTAGGGGGCGTTGCGCAGGAGTCGACGCCAGGCTAACCCGGCGAGAGAGTGAAAGAATTCTGCTGAAGCCAGATCTGTAGCGGGCTGGTGTCGTGCGTCGTAGCCTCACCGAGGCGTTGGAGGACCGACGTGGTCAGGAGCAAGGCCCATTAGAGGGGAGGACGTGATAATGTCACACCTGTGACGGCTCGTGTCACTGGCTTCGGGTAGGACCCCGTGCACTTGCCTCTTCCCACTACACTCATTGTGCGTACATGGCCGAATAGGATGTCACAGGCAAACGTACGTTCTAAAACGGCATTTATTCGCTCATTTTTATACACCTAGTTTCATAAATGGACCGCGAAAAAACGAGAAATTCTTCTCATGTCTCCAGCGCGCTGAACATGGTCTTTCCAACATCTCCATCTCTGTGGATTCGTTGGGCCAAAATTGCGACGATAGTCCTACTTGAGGCAAGCCCGTTGCACGGATCACCACTTATGCAAGCAGTGGTGTTCTACTGAGGAATTCAACGCATATACTCGGCACCAGCCCACCCGGCGACTCGGAGACTCCTCACCACTCCATAATGTGCTCCACGAATTCCCAAATCATTTGCGCAAGGCATTTTCTAGCTCTATCTCAACTACACCCTATGTGGATGCGTTTTGTAGAGAAAGAACGCAGAATTCAAACTTCGACCAGGTGAGTCCGGGAGCATGTCTCTTATTTATTCGATCGCAGAATGTGGCCAATGCTTGTGACATCACCCCCCCCCCCCTAGATCTGTGAAATTATGCTCCAGAACCAGGCCCGGTCGAACGATTTATCAGATGCATGCTTGCGGATTCGAACCCCGGGCTTTCCGGCGCTTGCTGTCGTAGAACGCGTCGAAACGCGTCGCGCCCGATAACGCCACGTTGCCGTTGCTCTGCCTTTCGTCTACGTGTAAAGCAGCAGAGTTGGCCAGCGTGCAAAACGGCTCAACGATATCCATTAAGATACCGTATCGACAGCACCTATCCGATTTGAATTGCCCGTACCCTCATCTCTATAAGGTTTGGTCACGCCACATCCCTCAACGTCCACGAGAATCTCGCCTGAAAAGCCCATTGGTCGAGAGAATTTTATGACCCTGCGTCACTTGCTGCTGCCAGCTCATATGTTTGTTAGGTCCGCTCATAATTGAAGCAACTCACCTTACGAAGCTACCCCGCGACGACCATCTTCACATAAATGCGGAGTCATACGTCAAGAGAAAATACAGCAATCTTTCTGCGAAAGGTGTACTGCAAATAAATCCTACAGAAGTTTCGTAGTGAAGCAGCCATCGGCTCAGATACGAGCGATTGAGTCCGGCGACAAAAATCGCTCTAGACACGGATCATGGCCTCTTCGCGTCGCCAGCCACGTAGAACGTATTCGTCGGCCAGACCATGTCAACGCTAGAATTAGCGCAAGTTGATCATAACTCACTCTCACGGATCCGAACCCCCGACTTTGCCGGCGCCTGTTGGTAATGGACGCGTCGAAGCGCGTCGCGTTTGACCTGCCACTTGGCTCTGGTTATCTTTTTACTCCCTCCATGCGAGTCATCGCACTTTGGTCGTCGTGCGTACCCGACTCATGTAAAATTCTGAATAACACATTGACGTTACGCAGTGATTACTCACAGACAAGCTAGAACTCAAGGGGCGGAGACGTAACCCGACTTCCTGTTCCAAGACCGTCCAGGCCGCTCAATTGCCCTCTTACCTCAATGGGAGCCTCACGAGGGCCACGATGCCTCCGTGGATTTCGATTTGGAATGAGAGTATCACACTAACGGAAGATTGACGTTGGTGACGTGGATATTTCGCGTAGGCCAGCCTTTTTCACCCTAACACCGAGTGAGCATGTTCCTTGCATCAAATTCTGCTGCGTGTTGAACTGAATAGATTCGGCCTCCAGAATGTCTCATTGTGCATTTCCGCGTTGTAGCCGGTGGGATGTGTCTACCATCGTGCCACACGAGTGCCGAAAAGCGGATGGGAGATGGGCAGTCGCCTGACGTGGGGCCGCAAAACAAAGACGGTCGAGTGCTCCCCAAATCTGTGCGAAGGATGGATGTGTCGATGGGGGAACCCACGCTTTGCAGACCCTGGCGCACGACGATGCCGTTTCTCAGACCAAGCGGTGCACGCGCTCCAAGCTGCTCTCCGCAATCAGATTGGCCAGGCTAGGAGACTGGTACCTTCTGACCAGGCCGACGTCGACACTCGGCCTTAATACCGCGGGCGCGCCACGGTCGACACCACACGGCGCCGCCTCCAGCGCTCCTGCTCATCCTCGAGCCGTGCTCGCCGACCCGTGCAACACCCGCCAGGAGTGCCCCGCGAGACCGGGACCCTCGCCGCCGCACAACTCGCGTCGAGCGGAGCGAACGAGCAGGTCTGGGCTGCCTCGTGGGTGCACGTGATATGAGGTATATTGCTAGGCTTAGCGCGCGACGCTTGGGCTGATTTGGGTACTAGGGGATGCTACAGCAGGCCTCTCGTTCTGCCCTCGCACGCTGCTCGACGCACACCCAGCACGCGCAGACCCGTCATTTTCAGTCTCCTCTCTGCCGAATCCGGACGCCCACCTGCAGCTATATAAACCTTATCTCAACACCCTCCTCTCCCCACCGTCACCATCTGACCACGATGGCTCCCCCGCACCAGTTCACCTCCAAGCCCTCCGACGCCGTCCGCCGCAGGCTCTCTAGCGTCGTTTCCGCCAAGCGACCCAATGTCGTCGGCTATGCTAGCCTCACCGTAAGTCCCCTCGCCCTTTCCCCCGCTGCGCACGCTAACCGCGACGCGTCTGCAGCCTATGTGGGCGGGTATTGCTGGGGCCGTCGTGAACAACAACACCGGCTTCGAGATTGCCATCTCCATCCACGACTCCGTCTACAACACCGACTTCGCGTCCGCCGTCGTGCCTTACGACCCGACCGAGCCCGACGAACAGGCCGAGAACATCGAAAAGCACGTCCTCGAGGCCCTCCGCAAGTTCGCCAACGAGCATCTCTGCAAGTTCCTTGGAGCCGGTGTTACGCTCAGTCTGCTCAAGGAGGTGCGTGTTCTGTTCGATCTAGACGCCCCTAGATCCTGACTGGATCACGACCCGCCTGCAGGCACCCAACCTGTGCACCAGGCTTTGGCTCGACCTAGACATTGTCCCCGTCGTGTTCAACATCAAGCCCTACCATACCGACTCCGTGACGCGCCCCAACATCAAGCACCGTATTTCGTCCACAACTGGCTCGTATGTCCCCTCAGGCACCGAAACGCCTACTCTCTACGTCGATGCCAACCAGCTTCAGGATGGTTCCAAGCTTTCGTCCGGAGTCGGACAGAAGCTCCCCATCCCCCGCACCGTGGACGAACAGGCCGACTCTGCAGCCCGCAAGTGTATCATGTACTTCGGACCCAACAACAACCCCCGTCTCAGTATCGCCGCACGCAACCAAGTTGCCGTCGATGCAGGTGGCAAGATTCATCTTATTGATGACCTGGACGAATTCCGAAAGACTGTGGGAAAGGGCACTTGGGGTGCCGTTAACAAGCTCGCGGACGAGCTCCGCGAGAAGAAGATCAAGATGGGTTTCTTCTCGTCGACCCCACAAGGAGGTAAGTGCGGGGCAGCTCCCGAACAAGTTTAGAGTGAGCGGGGATTAATCGCTTTTCACGCATTGCCTGGAAATTTTGATGGGCTATTGTAAGGTGGCGTCGCCTTGGTAAGTGCCTCTGTCACAATTGAGCCCATGTTTTCCTCAATCTGACTGGAATTTCCTTGACAGATGCGTCACGCGCTCATCCGGTTCTTCAATGCATTGGACGTTGACTGTGCCTGGTAAGTCGATTCCATCTCTGTCCTACAACTAGCATGGGATTGCCGAGTCTGCCCGCTCGGCCTCATGAGAAAGTGTGCAATTCGCTGACACGATCTTCAGGTACGTTCCCAACCCGTCGCCCTCGGTATTCCGGACCACGAAGAACAACCACAACATCCTTCAAGGCGTGGCAGATCCCAGCCTCCGCCTGACCAAGGAGCAGAAGGAACAGTTTGACGCGTGGATTCTCAAGAACGGTCTTCGCTGGACAGCCGAAGGCGGCCCTCTCGCCGCTGGTGGGGTTGATATCGCTTTCATCGGTGAGCGTCTCGTAGATCTCATGTCCTCGCCCCAAACTCAACTGTGCACCAGATGACCCTCAGATGCCTGGCCTCATCCCGCTGATCAGGAAAGTTCGGCCTGACCTGCCCATCATCTACCGTTCGCACATTGAGATCCGTAGCGACCTCGTCCACATGAAGGGTTCCCCTCAAGAGGAAGTTTGGCAATATCTTTGGAACAACATCCAGCACTCGGACTTGTTCATCAGCCACCCGGTCAACAAGTTCGTCCCCAGTGACGTACCGCCAGAGAAGCTCACGCTCCTGGGTGCCGCGACTGATTGGTACGTTGCCTCGTGTCGTCGCGAGGCCGAAGCCAGTGGCTAATCTGCGTGATAGGCTCGATGGTCTGAACAAGGACCTGTCTCCGTGGGACAGCCAGTACTACATGGGAGAATTCCGTAGCTTGTGCTCGAAGGACAAGATGACTGAACTCGGCTGGCCTCAGCGGGAGTACATCGTCCAGATTGCCCGCTTCGACCCGTCGAAGGGTATCCCCAACGTCATCGACTCATACGCGAAGTTCCGTGTGCTGCTTGAGGGCAAGGTGACGCCTGACGAAATCCCGCAACTCCTCGTTTGCGGTCACGGTGCGGTCGACGACCCTGATGCCAGCATCATCTACGATCAAATCTCCACTCTCATCCACACGAAGTATTCGCAGTACGCAAAGGACATTGTCACCATGCGTTGCCCCCCAAGCGATCAGCGTACGTTCCCATCCTCCCACATGCGATCGTGGGGCTAATAACTCTATCACTAGTCTTGAACGCTCTCATGGCGAACGCGAAGTTTGCTCTCCAGTTGTCTACTCGCGAAGGTTTCGAGGTCAAGGTCTCGGAAGCGCTCCATGCTGGCAAGCCCGTCATCGCCTCTCGCACTGGTGGCATCCCTCTCCAGATCGAGCATGGCAAGAGTGGCTTCCTCTGCGACGTCGGCGACAACGACGCTGTGGCGAAGCACATGTTCGACCTCTTCACCGACGACGACCTCTACGACACCATGAGCGAGTACGCGAGGACTCACGTCAGCGACGAAGTCGGTACCGTCGGTAACGCCGCCGCCTGGATGTACCTTGCCGTCATGTACGCTTCGCGCGGTGTGAAGCTGCAGCCCAAGGGTGCGTGGCTCAACGACCTCATGCGTGCGGAGACGGGCGAGCCATACCTGACGGGCGAGCCCCGCCTGCCTCGTGCTGGCCTCAACGTGCAGGGATAAATATCTTGTCATTTCTTGGCCCCGCCGCTCGTTACGTAGAAAAAGTCGCTCTGCTTTCGGGTTGGTCCGTGTATCATTGTAAAGGAATGGATCGTGTAGAATGTACGTAGAAAAATTGTAGAATGTATCAACAGCTTGCTTTGTCCCACACTGCTGCGACTCCATCTACTTCCGAGTTGGCCAGATCGCGGCCCGCCTGGCGCTTCACAGTCATAAAATCAGCGACACCGCCCACAGTCTCCTTTCCTCCTTCCACCATCACCACGAATCTACGCATCCTTTAACCTAACTTATTCTCAAAAGTAACGAATCCCAGTGCTTGCCATGGACGTTCATATGTGCTCTCCAACCCTGGGCGCACGCGCTATGCCAACTCCCAAACGACCTCGTTCACCGCCCTCACCGAGCTCGTATGAGAGGCCAGCGGTATGTTAACAATTCACACCTCTATCGCAGTCTATACTCATATTTCGTTCAGAAACGAATGTCTCTGCAGGTCAATCACGCCGCGTCTACGCCGTACTTTCTCTCCGCGCCCCCGCTCCAGACGCGTCAAGTCTCAGAGGAGTCGTGGGTTGCGCGCACGCGTGGACTCCGGATAGACTTCGACAGAGGCAGCCCTGGAGATGAATTGGAGGTGTCGTATGACTCTGGTGTCGCCGAGGATACACTCATGGTACGTGTTGTGATGCCTCTCGAGGCGCGGTGAGGCGGTACCTGCTGAACCGCTTCGCCTTCTCTTTGGGGTTTATTCGCTGTCATCGTGGTCTCTAGAATCTGGACACCGACGAGCACCCACTTAACCAAGGGCCAGGGCCGTGCCCGCCGCCGAATTCGCCTATGCAATCGTTCGCGTCGATGGCCAACGACCCGCCCGCTCAACCACTTTCTTCGTCCGCTCTGCAAGACCCCACCATGTCCTCGTCGTTCTCGTCACAAATGTTTTCGTCGCCCACGCTGTTTCCATCGTCTGATACCCCGCATTTCGCCTCCGTCCCCGCAGCCACGTTTTCGCAAGCTAGTCCCACGTTCTCGCCCTCCGCCACGTTCATGCAGCAGTCCCCTGATCTAGACGCGCCCCCGGAGCCCATTACCCCGCCGTCGAGCACACAGGACCTGCCTGCCTTCACACCTATGTCTCCCGCTACCAATCGAAAGCAGCGTTTCACGATGGGTCCGCGCGCCGATTGTACTCAATGTCGACTACGTATCCCAGGGCATTCGGTGCACGTCGTTGATTAACACGGACAAGTTTCGCGCGGACAATTACACACTGTTTGGTTATAAGATTATAGTATATTGGAGAAGTACGCTGTTGTATGTTATTCTTCTCTGTTAATCATGATTAATCTTTGGGTCTTGTGCTGGTCACTCCAAACCTGTTAGAGATATGTTAGCGTTGACCGCCGCGTCGTATGGACAGTTGCTATGTTTTGTTGCTCGAGATTGCGAGCGCTTTTGAGACGTCAGCGGGTGAGTCGAATATATCAACTCGCGTATCCCTCGCGACTAATGCTTCTGCAGGGCGGAGAGGTGCTAGAGTAGTGTGGGGCCCGCTGCGTGTATTGTTTAAGGGTCCGCCACAGTCTACCAGTTGATTCTTGTTGACTTATGGTCTCGCAGACCGATTGGCCACAATTTGGGACAATCAACACTTTCAGCGCGTGCGGGTGGACCAGCATAACTGAAACCTCACCAGAACTCTCATGATGGACGTGCCCACGTTGGATACGGTGCTTCCCTCGACCACCTTTAGTCTCGGAAATACGGCCACCTGGGTCCAAGCTCTCCGGGACGACCATCCATGCCCCGAACGCACAGTGGCCGGTACCATTATGCAGCAATTCGTTCGATATGGAGTCGCTTGGCGGCCCGCGATAGAAATCGGCTTATACGATACCCTGATGGATATTTTGGGCGATAGCTACATCTGTGGGTTCTCGGAGGAGGAGCTTCGTCGACAGGACATGGAGTACCACGAGACCGTGACTCTGGTGAGCGTCATTTAGCCCTCCGTAGACAATAGCCTGAATAGCCTGACAAATCTTTTGTCTCAGCCTTACCTAATCGATATGCTAGCAATATTCAGCGAATCTATGGGTTACTTGTCGACGCTGGCCCACTGCAACGGGCACACAAGACAAGTACAAGTCGACCCTAAAGACGCGCATTGTCAAGATTGTGTCTTGATAGAAAGGGTGGCATTTCGCATCGCCGAACCGTTGCAGACGTTCCTCGACCGACTCTGGTCGATCAGAAACCCGCTCCTCACCAAGGCGGTCGACTTTGTGACTCCTCATGACATTCAAGGCAATCGTCGCCCCTGGAGTCTAGGCAGAGCACTTGTGTGGTGTTATCTCTCCATGGACGGGATCGTCACAAAACTGAAGGATATACCAGTGTAAGGAGTTTGCTTACATCACCCTCCGCTGCTACTTATATTCTTATAGGTGGAACGTCTGGCGGAAACCGTTCTTCAGCTTCACTTTGCCACTGTCTCAAGTCTATCGATACAGCCAGGTGAAAAACCCAGTTTCGCGCAATGCTCTGGGTTGGTTGATGGGCGCACTCGACCACGTCACAAGGCGAGAACACGGTCTCTGGGCCGCTCCCCAATGGTTCAACGCAACGGTAACGGAACAGCACCATGCGAACGATGAACGCGAGGCACTGTTTGACCGCGTGCTACGCGACTTCAAGCACAGTGACGACTGGGACGACGAGCCTAATTGCGATTACCTCTTCGTGCACTTGGTAAGCTTCATCAGGAAGATTCGTGCCTTGCCCTTGATCGAGATGCAAGGACCCCGCGACCGTGCTTTGCTGTGGTTTAGCATGGCGGCATACCGCAGGCAGCTTTGCTCAAGCTCCCTCTGTGCCACTGACGAAGACAAAGCGGATTACAACACGTACGACGCGATGAATGAATGCTTCTACATCAAGTGAGTGTTTTGTTTTGTGGTGACTATTACCAAACGCTGATTGTGGTGACTTGCTAGCCAAGTAATGATCAACTACTACAAACATTCATGGACTAAACCACCGTTCCCCGAAGTATGGATCCATGCCATGATACCTGTTTACGCCTTAGGTATGGGTCCCGCTGGCGATGATGTTTATCCCGAGGGTGCGCTGGAAAAGCCAGGTGTGTGTCCACCGCAGATTTACTATGTCTTTCTCACTGATAGTCGGATTAGAGAATTGGGCGCAGGCCATCGGACTCATTATTCGTGTTCTCCAGTGGTACAACAAAAACCCTTCAAAGGACAGCCGCAGGCCGGATCGTGGACCCCCTTCAGAATCTATGAAGCGTTTCACCTACAGGGCATGGGAACAAGGCCGCGCCGACTTGATGAAACACAATTTCGACACCAAACTCAAGTGCATATGGATCGAATGGCTCCGGCTCGGAAAAGAGCTTGCCTTGGGTATCGAACAAGCACACCAGGACGAAAAGGGCGAGAACGTTAACGGGTTGTTCAAGCGGTGTCACTGGGATCGGTGTGCGTGTAGCGTTTTCAAGGCGAATCATCGTCTCAAAGCTTGTGACGGATGTTCCGCGGTTGCGTACTGCAATCAGCGGTGCCAGGAACAGTGAGTACTCATTCACGCTCCGAATGGTACCCCCTTTTAATGACAATGTAGGGATTGGGCGGATCATCGGGCGGTTTGTGTCGGCGCGAATCAGTTTGGGGCGAAGGGTTCGATTGTCGTTCCCGAGGTGTAATATCCAAATATCATACTGTCTGTGACACCCTACGCAGTTATCTTGAATCCACAAGTCTCGTTTTGACCCCTCATTTATGTTGTAGAATGGGAGGCTAGTATTTTGTGACGTCAACCCAAGGATCGAGTAGACGCAGAGATCGTGAGAAAGTCGGATATCCCGATGTCAACACGTGGAAAACGTTCCTACTTTGCTCTCCACTCTCAAGCGATCCCACCTGCTACGGTACGTCTCTGGATTTTAGCATACGTAGACTTGATAGTCACTCATGACTTCAAGGTACAGTCGCATGGCTGATCACGTTTTCACATCTACGGGATTTGTCTGGCCGGACCCAAGTACATGGGTTGCGGGCTTACGAGACGACCACGCACGCCGCATAGACGGCGTAGCATATCACATAACACAGCTCGTAGCTGATCAGGAGTCAATCCCAGAGGTAGCTTGGCGGGTTCTCATCAAAGGGGGAATCGTCGAGACTGCGATCGACATCCTCTGCGACGAATGGATCTGTGGATTCACGAAAGAAGAATTAACGCACCCTCCGTGCGAAAAATTCTACGAGAACATATTCATGGTATGTCCGTTAGCATACGCATAGTATGGGCATTGCTAATGGCGCAATGATAGCCATATTTCATCGACGTATTCTCTGTGTTCACCAGCTCACTTCCCTATCTCAAGTGCAGATGGGAGCATTCTCAGCACAGCCTCGGCGACAAGAGAACGTGTGAAGAGTGCAAGGCCCACGAAGGCATCGTGACAGCTCTCGAGTTCGGTTACGCCACCTTTCTTCGCAAGCTGTGGGAGGTTGCAGATCCCTTGATTCTCGATTGGGCTGCGTACACATCGCCGCACGACTGGCCTACGGCAGCGTTCAAGCTTACCTTCCAGCACGCGTTCGACATGTGCCAGGGCTTGTTTCTCTGTCTCTTTGACGAGGTGCCGGACGACGAAAGGTACGATACTCGGTCCCTTTGGATCGTAGCACAGCCTCATCACGCATCGACAGAGAACGGATGCTCAAGCCCATGTTTCGCACCTCCTATATATCGCTGCTACTCTGGCTGAATAGCGAAGATATGAAGGTCTGCCAGCACTCCTTGTATCGCATGATGCTGGCCCTGGACGTTGGATCCGGGGTCAAGACCCCCGATCCCTACACCAAATGGCTTGAAGAAGTCACGCGCGATGGCGTCGTCGAGAAGGAGGAGATTTATGTGACAGTGATACATGACATCAAGTGCGCAGAGGAGGATCTGTTTATTTCCTCCTTCGATCTATACAACGCCGTCGTCAAGCTCGTATTGCAACTTCGCCCGAAGGAAATGGTCAACGTACGCCCGCGGATCGAACGAGCTGTGTTGTGGTACACAATGGCCGCTGCACGGAGACACCTGTGTCAAACAAAGATAGATTGTGATCATGCCAAAAAGCACGGCAGCGACGAGCTTTCTACGGCCTACATGTGCATGTATCTTTGGTGAGCGCCTTCCAAACAATTAAAAAGCAACGATTAATTCACTCCCGCCCGAAAGCAAAGTGCTTCATCATTCCATGTACTATCGACCCGATGGGAAAAAGCCAGACATATCGGAGTTTTGGCTTCACGCCATGATACCCATGTTCTCTACTCTCATTGTGTACTCCGTACCTCTTCTAGACTTTCTACAACACAGCCGAGGTAGGACGCTTGGAACCAGCACGAGTCGGGCCCCGCTCAATGCTTTAGTCACCAGGGCTTTTGTGGCCTGCGTTGTGCGAAATCAACCGCATATTCCGCTATTATCAACTTCACCCTACTCCTCCGGATTCTCGACTAGACAGAATGCCACCCTCACTGTCGGCGAGAAGGTTTTCGCACAAATCTTGGCAGGAAGCGGAGGATACGCTCGTACGCAGCGGCATCTCAAGACGCACTAGGTTGAACAGCATCCACAATGAGTGGATCAAGATTGGCCAAGAGCTTGAACGCGGGATGAACGCGGCTGCATTGGAGGACGTAGAGGAGCCTCCTGCAGAGATATTGAAGCGATGCTCCTGGAGCGACTGCGCGTGCAGTGTTTACGCTCCGGTTCATCGCCTTCGAGTATGCACGACGTGCTACATGGCCGCATATTGCAGCATACGGTGTCAGAAAGGGTGCGTTCCCTCTTCGTTGCGATCTAGTCATTCTGAAATCTTGACGATGTTTTCCAGAGATTGGGCGGCGCACAAGCGTGTGTGCAGTGGACGGCGCCCGAAGAGTTGAACAGTCCTCTACCATATGCTGATCAGGTGTTGTACTATACCAGTTATATCATGATTCCTTGCTATTTCTATGCTCTAAGATCTGATATGTCCATTTTGACTAACTTACTGGTATTCAGTTTGTGGCGCGCTTTATTTGTACACCAGTTTAGACGCCCCAAGCGTACAAACAAACGCGTCACGTCACTAGCAGCTTAGATTGTCACGACTCGCGTCGTGGTCCCGACGGTCTTCGTTGTTCCTAGCGGCTACCCACAACCTCTGGACGACCCTCTCCTCATGCCTGTCCCAGAATTCGACTCGAAAGACCTCACAACATGGGCTAAAGCACTTGTGGACGACCATGCTCGCAGAAGCGGAAAAGTCGCCCACCAGATCGCCAAACGGACATGGGTGGAGGATGCGATTACGGCGGATGATTGGAGAGTTCTTCAAAACATAGACCTATGTCGCGTCCTCTTCGTCATCCTTCTCGATAAACATATCTGCGGCTTCTCGTCCCAGCAGCTGACTGATGTTTCAACGGAAGCAAAGTGCTTCCGCCGCGAGAGAATCATAGTAAGTCCATCCGAGAACCATGATGATCGTGCTGAATATTGTTTTGCGTAGCCATACATTGTCGATGTCTTCACAATCTTCACCGAATTCGTCATGTGGCTCAGATGCGCACACCGCCTTCACGATCCATACACAGAAGTTCCACCGGACGATTGTGTGGTTTGTGCAGTCACCCATCACTCCGCGGAAACTATTGCTACCAACATTCCTCTATTCCTGGACCGCCTCTGGGAAGTTGCAACACCTCTACTGGACAAGGAATTACACTACGGCTCCTTCCATTCGTTTGAGGAATTTCTTGGTCGATGGACCGATGACGAGCTACCTATCGACGATTCCTACAACCTTGGGTCGCTCTTGCCTCGATGCGTCGAAGACTTGAAGACCATCTCGGAACAATGCGCTGAGAACGCTCAGAGCTCCAGAACGCTGTCGCTGTAGGTCCTTGGGTGATTTGAGAGGATCTGTGCGCTGACTACATGGTAGACCACCGGGGCTCGAGAAGGCCATGTACCGGAGTGCCCATATTCTATTCTACGTCTGGATATACGAAAAACGTCGACACTATTCGAATTGGGCTCTGCAAGGTCTCAGCGCTATGATCGGCCGAATGGGTCCTGTTTGGAACCCTCATCTCTGGAAATTTCTCGGCGAAGTTACGCAATCTTATACTGGACCCAAAATAGAGCGGGCTATCGCAGACGAGCTTCGTTCACAAGGGCACCACCAGGATATCTTCGAAGCGTCGCTCAAATGCGCCACAGCACTGCGTCCCAGCCCAAAGATCTACATAGAAAGGTCTTATTCGGAATGTGAGCTGCTGTGGTATAGCATCACCTCCTGCCGCAAGCTATTATGCTCGCGAGATATCGAATTACCCGGAGATGAGGAGATCGCACGCGATTTCGACATCGCGAACACGCACTGTTCATACTTGCTGTAGGCCGTTTGTGTTTGCTAGAACATTTCAAATCTGATTGGGGCTATGTAGGACCGCTTTTGCGCAGGGCACCTTAGACGGAAAGCCGCCCATCCCGGAAATATGGTTGCATGCAATTGTGTCCATATTTTCGAGAAGCCTAGAAGACTTTGTCGAATTTGGAGCACGAAAAAGGGAGGAATATGGTAATCAAAGAGAGCATAATGGTGCGTTCATGCCGTGGAGTCGATTCGTCAAACCTATTGCCCTAACGTGTTCTTGACAGAACTACGCTGGCGGTCTGCAATCACGACTGTATCATCCATGCTCTTTTATTACCACAAGCACCCAAATTTTGCGCTTCCGATGTTCCGAAAATGGCCCGAACGCGGGTTTCCACCTCTCTCCATGATAGAATTCACATATGGCGAATGGCAGACAACCAAAAACACCCTGGACCGACTCGGAGTCGGGCGTAGAGCTTCTACTACGGACCTCAAAGAAATTTATAACGGGTGGGAGAGCCTCGGGCAAATCTTGGAACTCCTCGAGTCTCGTCACGACGGAGCTGACAGAAACGTCCTGGATTTCGAGCCCTTGAAGAGGTGTGGATGGAGCTATTGCCCGTGCAGCGTACACGTGCCAACACACCCAATGAAAGTTTGCAAGGCATGCTGGACCGTGGCGTACTGCAGCGAGCGCTGCCAGAAAAGGTGGGCTTACATTCAAGTTCTGTGGAGGCATTCATGACTACTTAACTTTGACTTCAGGGACCATCACAAGACAATTTGCTCTTTCTACAAGCGCTCTTATAGTCATCTCTGAGTTCTCGCGATACTGTCATGCGACTACCTTTGCAAATGGAAACAGTGTAAAATCGCTACAAATCTGAGTTCCTCACCGAAAATTACGATCCGTGGAAAGACAGGTAGCTGCTACTCTGGGATATCATATCCGGAGGGTCTCAAGATGGGAGGATAAGTACAAGGGAAAACGGCGGGATGCCGGTCAAGGGTGTCGAGATTTGCAAGTAGTGTCTCTGTTTCCGTCACTGATTGATGCATCAGTCACGCGGCAATGGCCGTCGCGACAGCGTTTGCAACTTTGTGATTGGCCAGTTCGGGTCGGAGTTTGAAGATTCAGTTGCAAGTCTCGAGCTCGGGTCACGCTCGGATTTGTGCATATCTCAGCGGGACACACACAGACCATGCACAACTAATCGGACGCTGGGATTATGTTAAGAATATGCCCTATCACTTGTAAAATAAATCCTGGCCAGAACCACAGCGAGATCGAGAGGGATCTTCTACAAGCACTTTTGGGGGCTCCCCTGCAAAACAACCGGTAACCACCGGTAGTGTCGTATTCGACCAATAAAAATATGTCTATTTTTCTGAGGGTGGATGGGCCTGCTATGTACGCAGACAGATGCTTGCCGAAGGCAAAACTGCGGATTAATCGTAGAACAGAAAAGATTTACACTTAGTGGCGCGTTTGCAAAGGTAGTCGCATGACAGTATGTTTGACCTTCCTGTACAGTGTAATTTACGGTTATGCACAGCTTGAACATACATGATGGGATCTCATTCTGTCGCGCTGATTTGTTTGGCTGTGAATGGTGTATAAATAGAACTCGTCTTGCGTGCTAGAAGGCTCATCGTATTTGACGCAGCTCGGTTGCTCACCTCAGGTCTCAAGTACGACAATATTGACGATCGACAATTGGGACGTTGAAACTCGCAGAAATATTACTGTCGGAAAGTTATGCTCCTCTCACGACCTAGGCCGGCGGACAGGGTCATCGGAAATGAGACTGAAACACTTTATTCCGGGGCAAGCAAGGGTGAACTCCGTGCTAGACGTTGGACGTTCCCGCAAATCCGTCGATCCAGACCTCCAAATCTCGGTTGATAACATCTGGATGGGAAAGCATCAGCCAGTGACCGGCGTCGTATTCCTTTATGGTGACTTGGTGATCGCTGAATCCACTGCCACGGAAGACTGAGGTAGCTGCCGTAGCAAGACAGATGGCGTCCTGCCTGGCAGCGCCGTAGAATATCGGCGCCGTCGTGGGTGGGTATTTCCGGTCTTCTGGGATATCTGCGACCAGTGTCAACAATGCGGATGGCCAGAGATTGTCGTCGCACGTACGTTGGTCGTCCCGGGGACCCATTTGGTTCATCATCACCTTGTACCAGCAGTTAGGGGCGGCAAAGCCTCCCTTACGGAAGGTCTCAATATAGTCCTTCTTGTCCTGCTCGGAGAAGTACGGCGGGAGGGGTGCCTGGAAATCTTCTAACAGGCTTCGTTTGAGCCCACCAACAGCACCAATGCGCTCCTTCCAGATACTAGGATCGCTCGGGAACATGACGCTCACGAATGAGTCGATCTAGTGAGAGGTGTTCAGTAAGGTGGCACGTATCGAGAAGAACAACCGTACATGATTGAGAATAATGTTCTCAGCGTCTGCACCCTCTCCGAGGAAGGACCAATAACCAACGAGTTCGTAGCCGGCCATCTGTTTGGACATTTGGAGCCAGACATCGAAATCGATAATAGGTTCTGGGCCGCCGTAGGGAGCGACCAAGAATGCGTACGCTGCTACTCTCTCGGGAAAGTAGTTGGCCAACCGACTTATAGGCCGCGTGCCCCTATGCGCGATCAATGTCAGAACTACAGAAAGCGCAAAACGCGAGAACGCAGCGTACCAGTCATGTCCGATTGCGATGACACTCGCGATGCCCTCTGCGTCGAGGATATCGGTCATGTCCTTGGCCATGAGGCTAGGAAGATACTCTGCCGGGTCCGTAGGCTTGTCGGTACCCCCATAGCCCAACATATCGGGGGCAATAACCCCGTAACCTTTATCCGTGAAATACGGGACGAGGTAACGCCAGTCGCGGGATGTCGAGGGGTAACCATGGCATAGGAGAAGCGTAGGCTTCGACCCGTCGGCAGCAGAGAAGAAGTAGCTGTACTTGATACCGCGCGAGGTTTTCACGGTCTTATAGTGCGACGGGTCCATCTGAGCTGATCAGGGCTAAGAGGAAGAGCTTGTGTACTGCGGATCCACGAGGCCGCGTGCGATTGCTTCACTGTTATTGTGCATTGCAGCATTCCCGCATCAGGACGTGTTCTCGGCTGGTGATGCAAAGGGTCACGTTCAAGGTCCCCTGTACGCCAAGTTTTTGTAAACACAGCTTAGCGCGAAGCCAGGAGTTGGTGATCGTGGGAATCTCGAAGAATAAGTACAAATATTACAGCGTACCTGGGCTGGGTTATGACAATCGTAGCAGGAACAAAGAGAGCACCCCCCAGAGCAAGGAACAGGACGAGCGGCCGGGCCCGTTGGAGGCTTGTGGTCGTAACAAGGCAAAAGTCCAGACGGTCTCTATTTGGCTTCCGTTGAGGTGTACAAACAAACACGGGCGCCAAACATTTTACCGTCTTGCTTCTTGCCGATTGGTCAGTTTGTTTTACGATTGTCAGCTCGTAGTGTTTAATATCCTCGTTATAGGATAGCATTATGGCTGCGCGCTTTGAGGCAAGGAAAGTCTCTACATGGGCTCGTGGGCTGTGGGCGGACCGCCACGACAAATACCACACCGTAGCCTATGCGATAGCCCGACGAATGGAGCCCGACGAAATGCTCCTTCACAAGCACTGGAAGATGCTTCTCAAAGACGACCTTTTGCGCATTGTTTTGGACTTGCTCTGCGAAAAGTGTCTCTGCGGCTTCAGCTTCGAAGAACTGACCAACCCCTCTGACTGGGCCTTTCGGCGTCGCAACCGCAAGATTTTGGTCAGCGATTTTTTCCTAGCTTTTTGTGGACATTTTTGACACTGTTCGCTGGTTTAGCCATATATGACTGACCTTCTCGTAATTTTCAACGCAACGCTTGAATATCTCGCGACACAGAGCGATCATTCCGAGCACAAGACTTCGGAGCGATCAGCCTGCCGCAACTGTACTCTCGTCCGGGACGCCATGAAGATACTCTACGATAAATACCCGGCATTCCTTTCGTCACTATGGACTGTTGCAGATCCTATCATGACGCAAAGCATAGATACCGAGTCAAGCCACACGTATCCCCACGACCACAACTCGGGCTGCACCGCAGAGGGCAAATGCGAGGTTGGGCTGTCTATCGGCCAAGTGTTGTCGTCATGTTTCGAGCAATTCGACGAGATTACGTCAGCCTTTACCTATAAAAAGCCTCTGTACGTCGTCCTCAAACCTCCGTGATCACCGCTCAAATGTCCCTCGCAGGAGTGATCGTCTCAGAGAAATAATGTATTTCCATGCACGCGTTCTGTCCATGGTATGGAGATACAGCACGAATCCCCTATTGGCAGAAACCACCATGATAAGCATGACCATCGCTCTCGATCAATCCGAGGACTTTGGTAACCCCGGTGGATACGAACGCCTATTCGAGGAAATTTCCGGGGGCGATGTCTGGGTCAAGAGGGACATACAAAAGAAGATTCTCAATGACACGCGGAATGGAACGTCTATGCTCCAATTTGGCGCATTTGAATCTCTCCTCAAGTGTTTCCTCCACCTCCGCGACGACCGTGACATCTTCGTGCACACGTCCATGGAGAAGGCCCATCTATGGTACAGCATGGCAGAGTGGCGTCGCCAGATGTGTACCGAACTTAAGGACCCCAGGTTCACGGCAGAACAGATTGAACATGAGAGGCAAGACACCATCATGGCCATGTCACAGTATCTATGGTCAGCCCATTCCTTCCGCCTACCTCGATTCTATCCTGATTATTCACCCAGCCGTATATTCGCATTCTCTCTCGGGAGGGCGCAACTTACTAGCCGACATATCCCCGAATTGTGGCTCTACACAACTATCCCTGTATTCTCGGCGATCGTGAAGCAAGTGGCCTTGGCCGAGCCAGGCCATTATGATTGGGTAAATCGTACGTAACGCGTTCGGAATCTTCAGAACTAGAACAGCTTCTCACGCCACCGCGTCGCAGATACATTGACACCCGCCATACATACAGTGAGCCGCATGCTTCGGTCTTGTATCCATAACCCCGCGCCGCACTCGACAAGCATGCATCCGCTGCACAGGTCCACTCCACCATCTATCCGAAGGTTTGCTCTCAAATCGTGGACCGACGCGAGGGATACGGTGCTGAGGGGGGAAGCGCACCGGATTATATCGTCCAAACCACTGCTCGACGCTTGGAAGAGTCTGGGGAATACTCTACAGCTTGCTGGATCTCGCGGCCCGTCGACGCCAGGCAGCGAAGTGGAGCAGGAGCTCGATATCCTCGAGCGGTGTGCGCGCGAAGAGTGCGCTTGTAGCGTCTACAAGCCGAAGCATCCAATGAAGGTCTGCAAACGTTGCTGGCTAGCCGCGTATTGCAATGAACGGTGTCAAATCAGGTATTCAAACAAAATTCATTTGTGTCTGGGATAACCCTTGGCTGACTCTTACCGACTCAGTGATTGGGACACCCATAGAACAATATGCACAAGAGGACGTCGAGGGCCTTGACAGTTTATTTAGCTGTTATACCTCTTCGGCTCGCTATGCTACATCTACGACTTTCGGACCCCGCTGTTCGCCAATACATCCTTGTAATTTTCGCTATTAATGTCTTCCCAACTATCGAATATCGTAAGTATGTGATCATACCCCATTATCAACGTTCGTCTCACCTGGGATAAGACATCGCGAGGCGATCAGGGTGCAACTCAGGATAGTTAAGGCTGATGCACTTGATAAGCTCGTCGAACACAGTCTACCGAACGCGGATATTTAGTTTGGTGTACGCATCTAGCTCAGCAACGTAATGTTCACCTGATATCCTTCCTGGTTGAGGTGCAAGCCATCGGAGAGGTATTTGTCCATCTTCGCCTCTTCCCTCCCAGCACCGTCCCACAGAAGCGTGAATACATCCACCACAGCTACATTTTCCTTCCTGGCAACGTCCTTGGTGGCCTCAGCGTACTTGGCGGTGACATTGACATCACGGTCGGGCAGCTCGCCGCCACGATGAGCAATCCATTGAGGCCCGTTAATAGGCGGAGGGGTAAAGAGAATGACACGCGTTTCTGGAGAATACCACTCCGAGGATGTGTCGGTGACCATTCGAATCATCTTGGTCAGGTTGTCGGCGAACTCGTCGATCGGGACGTGTTGTTTCTCTCCCGGGAGACATGCATCGTTCGCGCCTAGCCAGATAGTGAGCAGTCGCACCTTCGGGAGATTGCCCCTCTCTGAACGCTTTGCGAAGGCCTAAATATTGCGTGAGTCGCAGTCCAGTGTTCTGACTACAGGCCTAGAGAATGAGAGCCTACGTTCTCGAAGATCGGGACGATCCAGCGCGTGGTGTAGCCGCTGAAGCCTCGATTCAGCACATCGAGCTTTCGATTGTATTGCTCTAACAGCCTGTCAGACGATGCAACAGAATCAAGTACGTATGGACAGACCTGAGAGCTGTTGAGCGAGTCCGCGTGGGACCCACCCTCCTTGCGTGATAGAGTCCCCGAGAAGCATAATCACATCCTGAACATAGCCTGCCATCGCGTAGTGGTGCCTCTAAACTGATTCTGTGTTAATATATATCGGTAACGACGTGTCTCGAGTGAGAGCAAGAGTAGGAACGGGTCAGAAAGACAACGCACGACCCTGACAAGTACTGGCGGTGATAAGTGAATAAATCTGTGCGAAAAATACGCCGACTGGAGACGTGTATCGGAAGCAAATGAATAATTCGCAAGCATGTATCCCGATAAGATCGACCATACCGTGGAAGTGAGCCTGGGATGCCAGTGGGATTTCGGTGTTTATTTGTGTCTATTTGCACACCTTTTTGGATCAGGTACAGCTTGGGACCCCGAACACCAATGCTCTCTGTTCTACCTCGATAACAGTACTACTCGGAAATGCAGCATGCGGAACAAAACTACGCCACATGCGCAGTCCAGCAGCAGCAAGAGATACCAGAGCCAATCTCGTAGTGCTCACGATAATTGCCGATTCGGATACTCAAGCTGCGTCAATTGAACGGACGAACACGGCGCAATCGTGTAGCATGATCAAGTCCGTGATTTCATACTTTTCTCGCGTATAAAAATCTTAGCAGGGCACAGGTCTGTGACCAGTCAATAGCTGTCCAGGGTTCCCACAATATGAGAATTATCGCTCGAGCATGCCCATCGGTTGGTCAGTGTCCTGCCAGTTGATCAATTGCCTACAAAGTGGCTACCTTGTGCTAGCATAGCTCTTGGACCCGCGGCTACTGTGGTCGACCATGTGTTCATTCCGATATTGGCGTGTCTCTCTCATGGCCTCTGCTGCGCCCCGTCACTCAGAGTTCAAACATGACTGCCCAATAAGCGCGGATGGTGCCATATAGGCCGCCAGGAACACGCTCAACAAGACGGCGCGCACGAAGAATGGACCAGACCAACTCTGAGTTGCCGGCGTACTCCCCCACCCACAGCCCAACCGTTCCGCCGCGGGAGCCAGTAGTTCATAAATACTCCCTGCAGAATAAGAATGGGAAACCGTGGTTCACCCTCGAGGTCTCAAGCAAGGCGCCTTCTCCAGAGAAGATCCCGTTGATCATCGAAGGCGAGCCCGTCACGGGGCTCGTGTCGCTGGACCTTGATTCGGAGACGCGTATGAAGTCCGTTGTCGTATCGGTGAGGATTTCTGGATTTCTCCTCGAATCTATCTTGAAGGGGAATGATATAGGTCCTCGGCGAGCTCATCACCGAGGCCGAGAGGCGATATACGTTCGTGGAACGGACAATTACTCTCTGGTCCCAAGACGCCGCCAACGGGAGCGGCGAGGCTTCTACCAGCAGGAAAGGGAGGCTTCAAGGTCGACACCTTTGGCCGTTTACCTTAAGCCTTCCCTCGGAAGTCGAGCTGGTCAACAATGATAATATATCTACAACATATCATCTACCCGCCACATTTTTCGTCCGATGGACTCGTGCTACCATCAACTACAGGATTGTCGCCAACATCACCCACGGACTCTTCCATCCGGACCACGTGTGAGTATACGTTTGCTGTTCAGTCTGCGATGCTTTCTTACCTTGGTGAAGTGTCGGAACGAATGCCTTTTACATGCCTATCACCAGGCCCGGTCCAGCCTCGATGGCAAGGCGGATCGCTTACCAGGAACACTCTCCCCTGGTTGGACCCGACGGTGACCCCCAAGGGTGGCGTACGCTAGAACCAGTGACAGTTGTCGGAACTGTCTTCAACACCAGAGCCGTGCGGGTTCAATACACGGTTCGTCCCTCCGTGTTTTAGCCTTGTAAAGACACGCACTGATTTCTGTGCCTCAGCTTTCGTTAGCGAACCCGGTACGTGATCGGCCATTCGAAGTCTCATTCAAGATGACGAACTCTTGTCACCGTACAGCTCTCGTATACACGAGGAAGCGTCATACCGCTTCACCTTACGATCCAATGCGAGGACATGCATGCCTTGGACCTTCTCTCCGACCCCCAAACCCTCGACGTCTGGCTGCGCTGGACGCTGTCCATGCAGTACGATCAAGGTGGCACCTCCTTTGCCCCGATGGGGACCCAAGCGGCGAACAAGAACCTCAGCCTACAGGAGGACGCACGTCGCGTCCCTGATTTACCATACAAAGCCCAATCTTTTCGCGTCCAGCGGGCGACCTGGTGGGCACTGCCAGCCTACGACAAGGCCACGAGCGACAAGCGGGAGCTCCAGGGCGAAATCCATGTCGCGCCCACCATTCACCCGACGACTCATCTCGGGAGGTTTCACTTCTGGGTGCGTCTTCTTTCTACGGTGGAGGCACGCTTGGATCTAACGTCGCGTCCAGCACACCATCTCCGTGTACGCACCAAAGACCACTGGATTTACCCCTGAACGCACGGGGAAAATCCAAACCGTTAACGTTGATATCTGCACGAGATACGCAGAGGGGCCCCGGCCAGTCGCGTATTCGCCTCCCAAGTATGATGAGTTGTTTCAGGATCTCGAAGATGATCAAGAAAGGACCCGTCATAACACTTTCTCCCCGGGTACGTCCATCCCTCTTGATATCCTACTTTCGCGTACTGATATCTTCAAGATTCTGGCTTTATGTGAGGGCAGTTGAGTGGAGCTGGGTTGTCCAATACCGCCTCTGCTTTCACATTTCCGTCGAGACTCGCAGATATTTATGCCACCTAGTAGACTTCCGACCGAATGCCCTTGCGTAGTACCTCGGGGCTGACCTCAGTAGTGCATCTTTGTAATTGTATGGCCTCAGCTCTCAATATATGGTAGGATTATTGTGCCTCAGTAGACTCGAATCTAAAATTATTTATTCATGCATGAGCGATGCATTTTGTAGGCACACTGCGCAGACGAGTAAGGATTTTACAGGATTGACTCATTCAAAAAAATTATGCTACCTCTCTCAGACTCCGCAAGGCTCAGATTGGCGGAAAAGAAATGCATGGAGAAATTCCCTCATCTCTGAGTGGCCAAAGTAGTAATCAATTGGTGGCGGCAGCTCGACCAGGCGCTGTCTGCAGTAGGCGCCGCAATTCTTCACCTTGAACAACGACCGCTACGACACCGCCGCGCATCGAAATGTCGAGCAGAGCAGGCGGCCTGTACGGCGGCATACAGTTCTCGTCATCCAAAGCCTTTCTCTCCTCCTTGACTCCCCAAGAGGCCCTGCCGCCTGCCGCTTCCTCCGCAGTTGCACCAACTCCCGAGCAAGAACAAGCACCAGCAGCAGCTCCCGCCCTCCTCGAAGCACCAGCACCAGCACCGTCCGCCGCGACAGCAGCGGCAAGCGCGGCAGCTGATGCAGCAGCTGCGTCGAAGGCTTCAGCCGGTATCTCTTCCTCTCCCCCAGCTATGCTACCGTTAAACTCGTTATTCACGAACCTCGTCCATGCTTCTTGTGACGCCGTCCCTGGCATTCTCTGTCGCATACACGGCATATAGCATGGTCGGCAAGCCTCGCATTCGCGCCTATACGCCGCAAGCCGCTCGCCAAACCTGTGCTGGTCGCCCCCCGCCTACCCGTCGGTGCATCGGTAGCTTCAACGTCGGCGCCAGCTTCTGCAACAATTTCGAGTACGGCAGTCGTATTCGCACCTCCTTCGTTGGTCGATCCCAGGAAGGAGGCGTCGCCTCCGGACGTCGCTCCTGCTTCGGCTGCACCTCAAGGACAGGGATGGGGCAAGAAGGTCAAACCACCGTCTATGATCCTCGACGAGGACGTCAATGGGTTCAAGGCACAGCGTGGAGGGCGGAAGGGAGGTGGTGGAAAGAAGCATAAGAAGGTGCGCAATCCCAATTTTTTATGGCACCAGTGAGCTTACGGTCGAGGTTTAGAACAAGCATGCGGTCCCCGTCAATGCATGGGATCCTACAGAAATGTATGACCCATTGCGACCCAACGACTACAACGAGTACAAGCTGTGGAAGAGTAGAGAAGTCGAAGAACGTTTCACCCGAATGATGGAAGAAAGACGTCGAAACGATGAGCGAAAACGGTATCGGAGAAGTCCAGGCTACTCGGACGAAACCGATGGGAGTGCCTCTGAGGAAGGGAGACCTCGTAAAACCGGTGAGTACCAGTGCTAGACGAACACTGATGGAGGTCTGATAATCTTGAACAGCTCGGTATGACGATGAGCCCAGGCGTATCGACGACGACGAAGATTATGACCGTCCTCGCGGTTTGGGTTCCGCGCTAGTCCGACCAGCCGCTGTAGATCCCACTCTAACCGGAGAAGAAGCTTACCAGCGTCGGCTTGCTATGTCGTCCGGTCTGCGACCAGTGGCCCCAACGGCTCCCGTGCTGTCGTCTACTCCTTCGTTCAGGCCATCCTCCACGGTACCAGAGCCAGCCCAAACGCCCGCCGAAGTACGGATGGCGACCATAGACGAAGATGAAATTCCTTACTTCCCAGAGACATCTCAGCCACCTGCTGTCGTGCCCTCGGCCACAGAAACCGGAGAAGAAGCATTCCTTCGCCGCCTCGCCATGTCCAAGAGCGCTCAATCTGCACCTGTGCCTCCGCCGATTGCTCAAGAACCTCCGGCGTTGGCCTATAATCCATTTGCGCCTCCTTCATCCGTCCCGCCACCCGCTGCTGCTGGTCTACCGTCAACAGGGAGCGCGTTGTCTGAGGAGAAAGTCAAGAGCAGCCGAGAAGCTGCGGCCGCCATAGCAGCGAAGTTGGCTGCCTTGAAGCCCCCGGAGCCCGCGTCTTCGGAACCTGGGGCTAGTTCAAGTGTGCAAGGGGATTCCTCGAAGTAAGCTACATCTCGATTGGTGACCACCTCATGCTGAGTATATGATTCTAGGTCGACTTTTGCTGCCCGTCTCATGGCTAAATGGGGTCACAAGGAAGGTCAAGGTCTCGGTGCCGACGGTAGTGGTATCGTGCATGCGCTGTCCATGGAACAAGTAGCATCAGGCAAGGGCAAAGGCAAGGGCGATAAAGACAAGGGCAAGGCCGGGAGCAAGATGGGAAAGATCGTTAACATGAACGAGGACGCTAAAGCTCGCGAGGACCGGGAGCGCTTTGGAGAACCTAGTCGTATCATGGTTCTCACAAACGTGGCGAGCGTAGAAGACGTTGGCGACGAAGAGTTCAGAGAAGAGATCGGTACGTGGGCTTGGGTCCGTATGGTTTAGATGAAGCGCTCACGGCTTTGCAGGTGACGAGTGCTCCAAGAACGGCACCGTGGAGCGCGTGGTTGTGCATCTAGTCGATCCACCACCATCGACGGAAGGCGAAGCCGTCCGCGTCTTCGTGCAGTTTGCAGGCCCAGTGGGCGCGTGGAAGACCGTGCGAGAGATGGATGGTCGCTTCTTCGCTGGGCGCAGCGTCCGCGCCCGTTATTTCCCGGAGCATCTTTTCCAACGATTCGCCCTCGATGAACCTCTGCGGTGAAGTACAGTATGATATTCCTGATCGATATGCCATGCTGTCCATTCGGATACATATATTCGTACAATTATGTAACGCTATCTGCTCTCCCAGCTTTGTATACCGTTTGTTGTCCCTGAATTTGATCATCTTGGCCTCGCGCAGATTGAGGGACGAGTTTCCGCGCGCACAGCGCGAGAGCATTTTCTCAAACGAGATGTGATTCGACAATATTACGCAGCCTTTCAATTCGCGGAGTGAAGACCGCCTTGAACGGGAGCGCGCGAACGTTGCCCGCATCTGTGAAGCCCATTGTATCGATCGGCGACGCGGGGTCTTCGCGGATGTCGAATGCCCATAGGAGCAATGCGGTGTTGATGAACAACGAGCTGCGTAATTGAATACGTATCAGTATAATTCTACTTTGACAATACAGCGATGGAGTGCGTACTTCTGTGCGACATGTTGGCCTGGGCAAACCCTGCGATTTCGAGATGAAATAGTAAGCGTAGAAAGCAGAGGGAAACGGTTAAGCCCACCGCCTCCCGAATCCGAAGTTAAATGAGGTCATGTCTTCTCGAAATTGTCCCTTGTCGTCGAGCCATCGACTCGGTCTGAACGCGTCGCCGTCTGGAAACACATCTGGGTCGCGAGCGAGACCCCTAGGCAGCGGTAAATATGATTGACAAACATAATGGGGGATAACCGTACCAATGGTTTCCTATGACAGCTGTCCCAGCAGGGATAACATAATTGTTCCAGACAATATCGCTTGTCGCACGGTGTGCAAAACCTGATGAATCATATTCAGCGATGGAAATAGAAAAGGTGAAAATTGAGTCGCACCTCCATAGCTGACTGGTCTCCAACGGTAGACCTCTTGGAAGAAAGCGACAACGAGAGGGAGGTCTTTTTCATCATCAAAATTGGGCACTGTGGCGTAAACTCAGGTGAGCTTCATTGCACTGGTAAGGGGGAACGGGCTCATATCGCACATCTATCCTTGCCGACAACTTTGTCCAGTTGCGCTTGTACGGCCGCTTGTGCCTCAGGGTGCGTTGCAGCTGCCATGATGGTAAAAGTGATCGCAGTGGCAGTCTAGACCAAATACATACCATTAGAGTTTCTTCGGACAACAGGTAAGACGAGACCAACCGTATCAGAACCTGCGCCGAACATGGAACCAGCGAGATAGGCTAGTTCGCTGTCAGACAAACCCAATTGTTGCTGATGTTCAAGGAGGTAGGTTGTAAACGATGGCTGCGCACGGTTTCCCCTCTTCCCATAGACGTCAGATGTGTGATAGGACTACATGCACGCGCGGTCACTTACCAGTTGTTGGCGGACGCCGTCGACCATCCGTGAGAACAGGCTAAGCTCTTCTGCATGCCAAAGCCGCAACGTCTTCGTGAAATACGGAATATTTTTGAGGAACGGATGCCTGTCGACGACATGCGCATCGAGGCGGATAATCTTCCCAATCCGCGTCGCCGATACTTCGATGTCCTTCACCTCTGGGTCAATCACGTTTGTGGGCGTGGTCTTCCCATACGTGACGCTCAAAATGACGCTTGCCGCGTAGCTAGTGCGAAGTGTCAATCAGCAGATAGGCCACGGGCAGAACGGGTGAGACCGACCGGCGGGAATGGTCGAGGTGGTGCTCAGGGTCGTTAAGGATATCGAGAAGGAAGCCGACCGCGTGCCTATCCTGGATCGCTTTGTAGTGAACAGCGATCGTAGGCTGTAAATGCGAGTGCAATGCCCTGAAAAAGGTGTAAGCGGTTAGGGAAGATAAGGCGGGGATCGTGTGCACCTGCGAAGCCTCCTTATTCGCTCGCCCGCGCCGACGAGTAAGGTGCGCATGCCGCCTGACATGAGCTCACCGGCGGCGATGTAGCGTGGTCGATCTGCAAGCTCCGTCCCATGCTTTTGCATAATGTCTATCGCAGCCTATGCACAATAATTCATGAGTACGCCATCCCGAGTAAGATAAAAGAGTCCATACCTGTATCCGGCCTATGACGCAGATACGACGGCTACCCTGCCGGTACGAAAAGACTGGGCCGTAGGTCTCGGTCAACCCAACATACTTGAAAGGCGCACTGAATTTCCAACGTAGTTATTACTTGGGGAAAGTTCGAGATAAAAATGTACATACTATGGTCCAGGCGCGAACCACTTCTCCGGAGGGCCAGGTGGTAACGGCAGCGTTGACCGGGTTCCGTGAAGCCACCCACGAAGCTTCACCAGAAGTGCGACGCAGGCGACGCCAATCGCCAGGAGCTTGAGCGCGGAATACGGGTCAGTCATGGTGCAGCCGAGACAGGCGGAAAGCGCACCGCAGGTTTATGTAGGCCCGCTTGAACGCCCCACTCGGACCACCCCAAATGGCGAGCGGTGAACGGACTAATGGGCGCTGCCGACGACGCTTATGCGTAGTGAGCTTGCCTTGCACCTGAACGACATGCGCCTGACGTACTTACGTTGGGCGAACAAGGTTCATCACGCAGGATAGACCCTGCGCTTGCTCTGTATGGTTACCCCGCTGATGGTTATTCAGTTGGTCTATGCCTTCACGAGATGGATCGGAGGCCGACATGGAAGGGTGTCCGATTGAATCGATCGGGAACCGGCTTCAGGTGGGGATGCATGACGAAGTCCTAGCGTTGTAACATGGCCACATGACATGCCAACTCCGCTCTAAGCCTGTGAGTGGGCTGGAGGAGCTATCATGAGCGGCGCCACTGTTAAGATGAAGCTATGAAAATAGGGACGGGCTGCTCATTGGAATGTTCGTTGCGCCAGCCGATGGAGGCACGAGGCCGCTTCAGGCCGCCAGGGGCGTCAGAAGGTCGTCACTAGACCAAAGAGGCACAACAATGAATTAGGCGTCAGTGAATGAATAGAACAACAATTCAAATATGTTCGACCTCGAAGAGATACACGCTCGAAAGGTAAAAACAGCACGCACGACATTTCGTCCTAGAAAACCACAGACAGTTATCAGGCCAGACGTAGCTGCCCAAGACCTCAAACATCGCCTCGACTTAGGGCAAGATCTTCAAGTAATCCGTTTTGCCTGTAAGGTACAAGCAGTATATGGAGTGACGCCCCCATGCGCATGTCAAAACCATCAAAGCCAATCCTACGCCACGGCAGAAGAGCTCCAGGGTCAGCAACATAAATATCACCAGCTCCGAGAGTAACGTGGTACACACCTGCGCGTAAACCCCTCTGCCAGACCTGTTCACCCTACGCCGCCGCCACTACACGTCGTGACGAGTACACGAGGCCAGTAGTCTACTGGCCGTTTGTCTCAAACAGCTCACGGAGCCTGTCGATGCGCGGGGTAAACACGGCCTTGAAGGGGAGCGGGCGCACTGTCCCGGAATCGGTGAATTCCATTGTGTCTATGGGTGCGGCGCCATCCTGGTGGATGTCGAAGGCCCACAGGAGGAGTGAGGTGTTAATGAACACCGAACTATTTAAAGTAAGCACGCTATTTTGGTTCAAAATCGAGACTGCACTGACTTGTTCGCAACGTGTTGGCCCGGGCAAACCCTGCGGGGTGCATGAGTGCCTAGGAAAACCGCCCAGTAGTAGCCCTAGACTCGCCTCCTCCCGAAACCATAATTGAAGAAGCTTATGTCGTCCCGTATCTTCCCAGAGCTGTCCAGCCAGCGGCTAGGTTTGAACTCGTCGGGGTCGGGGAAGACTTCCGTGTCCCTTCCAATCGCCCTAGTAACGCCAGCTTGGGTGAGAGATTCTCCATTGCAGTTCGAAGACTTACCAGTGGTTCCCGTACACCGTAGTTCCGGCAGGGATGACGTATTCGTTCTGAAACAACATCTCAACATGCAAGACACGGAAACCGCAGTACTCGGAGCACGCACCCACTGAATATCGCTCGTGGCGCGGTGAGCCACCCCTGCGATGAAGACTCCATCAGGACGGAAGAAGGGATTTTCCAGAACAAGCTTACCGCCCCAGCTGATCGGACGCCAACGGAATGTTTCGAGGTAGAATGCAACAACAAGGGGAAGGAGCTTTTCGTCCTCAAAGGTGGGGACTGGTCATGCGGTGTGAGAAATGTCGAAGGTCATGTGCACAAGAAGGCGTACCCCGATCTCGGCCAATAACTTCGTCGAGTTGGGCTTGGACTTCGGCCTGTATGTGCGGGTGGGTTGCTGCGGCCATTATGACAAAGGTGATTGCGGTGGCAGTCTGTTTGTGGAAGACTCAGGGCGAGAAGGGTAGGTTATCGACAAGATAACGTACGCTGTCGGAGCCAGCGCCGAACATAGACCCGGCGAGGTACGCCAACTCGTCGTCTCCCAGCCCAAACTCCACTTGATGGTCTAGTAAGTAGGTCACGAAAGAAGGCTGCGCTGTGTTCTCCTTCTACATCGCAAATTACCATCAACGACAGCAATATTATGTATGGAAATTGCACTCACCACGTCTTCCCGCACCCCTTGCACCATTCTTTCAAACAGCTCAAGCTCCTCATCGTGCCACCGCCGAAGTGCACCCGCCACCAAAGGCACAAAGCGGAGGATCGGGTAGCGGTCTACGATATGCGATCCACGCGGGCCGGGCATGACCTTTCCAAGACGCGTCGTGTGGATTTGCACCTCCTGCACTTCAGGGTCTGTGTACTGCGTCGGCGTCGTCTTTCCATAGGTCATCGTCAGAATCAAGCTTGCCGCGAAGCTACGTCTCTGCTGTCAAACGACATTTCAACTCCAATAGGAAGGGTGACTTGCCGTTTTGCATGGTTGATATGCTCTTCAGGTTCCCGCAGAATGTCAAGAACGACGTTCACCGCCGCCCGATGCTGAAGCTGTTTGTACTGCACCGCCGCTGTGGGCTGAAGATGCGCGTGCAATGCTCTAGAAACCGTCTCTGTGATTTTCCTACGATATCGAACGAATTAGCGTACCTCCGTAACCTCCTCAACCGTTCTCCAGAGTGGACAAGCAGCGTCCTCATCCCCCCAGACAAAAGCTCACCCGCCGCGACCGCGCGCGGCCGGTCCGCCAGATCTGCCCCGCGCTTTTGGAGTATATCGACGGCAGCCTAGATTGTGTTGGTCAGAACGGCTCGTATGAACACAGCATCACGACGAGACCCCGGGTGAAAAGGATTTAGGAGGAACGAACCTGGTATCCCCCCACGACGACGACAAGCTCGCTTCCATGCCTGAACGAGAACACGGGTCCATACGCCTTCGTCATTTCGAATAGCTCTATCGGCGCGCTGTCCAAGCTTAGGTTAACAAAAAACTTCAGTATCGACGATAACCGACGTACCGCGGGCCAGGAGAGAACCATCGAGCATTGGGACCAGGCGGAAGAGGCAACGACCTCCTCCTCGTCCATGCTCGAATTTTGCGGACGAGGACGACACCTAGAAGGATAAGACAGAGGAATCGTAGACGGGTATCGAGATAAGGTAGGTCCAGCATAGAGGGAGCGTGGGTTCAGATCCTGTGCGCCGTTACTTATATGTAACACACGGCTCTCCTTGTCCCTACTTCACGGAAGGCGCTGCTGTCCCTGATGAACGCCTGACGATCCCAAGGAGGGGAGAAAGAACCAGTAAACTGAATACCATGAGACGACTGCAGTGGAGCGTGAGTGACCTTCCCATTAAACCTTACTCTGCGAGACACGCTATCGCATGCACTCAGCGCCTTCATATCCGATGATGCGGCAAATGCTTGATATTATAATTTCCCAGGTACAGAACGACGTACATGTCACTGCATGCACGGCCGCATCGCGCACTGCAGGGCGTCATGCGTATATCAGAAAAAGCTAGACAAAGACAGCAAAACGACAGCGACACATCTAGTATACTCGCTTGAATGGTGGGACGGGCTTGCACTCGTTCACATCGAGGGTGGTATCGATGACGCCGCGGTACTTGATGTCAACCTCTGGCGCATCGGGGTTGCGCAGCCAAGTGAGGGTGTGCTTCATCCAGTTCTCGTCATCACGCTAGGGGGAACGATTAGGGAAAGCAGACACGAAGATATTCGTAGAACTTACATCAGGGAAGTCCTCACGCGCGTGCGCGCCACGGGACTCCTTCCGGGCAGCAGCAGCAGTGATTGTCTGGGTCGCACATTGCAGCAGGTTGCGGAGCTCGAGGGTCTCAACAAGGTCACTTGAAAGCAAATGTAAGCTAGTGTTGGAAAGCAAAGCGTGCCAGCTTACGAGTTCCAGATCATGCTCCTGTCCTTGATACCGACCGAGTCGTAGCTCTTGAAGATGTCACGGATCTTCACGACGCCCTCATCCAGCGACTCTTGCGTACGGAATACAGCAGCGTCAGCTTGCATGGCCTTCTGCATGTTCAGACGAATCTGAGCAGTAGGAAGCGGCCCATCGGCGTTCCTGATCTTGTCCAAGAACTCCACGCTCTCCATACCAGCCTCGTCGGGGATCTGCTTGTGAGGCTTTCCTGGAGTCAAGGTCTCCTTGATGTGGTGGGCGCATGCACGGCCGAAGACAACGATATCAAGAAGAGAGTTCGCGCCAAGACGGTTGGCACCGTGAACTGAGACACAGGCAGCCTCTCCGGCAGCGTAAAGACCGGGGACAACCTTGTCCTTGCCATTCTGTAATCTCGTGTGAACAATGGCCCATAAATGTCATTGAATAGGGCTTACTTCGTCGGTGGTCAGGACTTCACCGGTGTACTTGGTGGGAATGCCACCCACTGTAAACTTGTGAGAACGCGTAATCACGTGAAGCCGAGCAAACTTACTGTTGTAGTGGACGGTTGGCAGCACGGGAATCGGCTCCTTCGTGACATCGACACCAGAGAAGATGGCAGCAGTCTCCGAGATACCGGGGAGTCGCTCGTGGAGGATCTCCGGGGGAAGATGACTGAGCTGCAGGTAGATGTGGTCCTTCTCGGGACCGACACCACGACCCTCACGAATCTCAATTGTCATACTGCGCGATACGACGTCACGAGAGGCAAGATCCTTCGCAGTTGGGGCGTAACGCTCCATGAACCGTTCTCCCTCCGAGTTCAGGAGATATCCTCCCTCGCCACGAGAACCTAGATATGTATGAGCACGCTTGGACTCGATCGATGCGCATATATGCGTTACCTTCGGTGATGAGGCAGCCGGCACCATAGATACCAGTTGGGTGGAACTGGACGAATTCGAGATCTTGCAAAGGAAGACCAGCACGAGTGACCATGGCATTTCCATCACCAGAGCACGTGTGCGCGCTAGTGCAACTGAAGTATGTGCGTCCGTAGCCTCCGGTGGCAAGAACGGTCTTGTGGGAACGGAAACGGTGCAGTGTACCGTCTTCCATGTTCAGCGCGATGACACCGACACATTCGCCATCTTGCATGATGAGATCCAGCGCGAAATATTCAATGAAGAAGTTCGTGTTGTGTCGGAGGGACTGGCCATAGAGCGTGTGCAAGAGAGCGTGTCCGGTACGATCGGCGGCAGCAGCGCAACGGTACGCTTGACCACCCTTTCCGAAATTCAGCGACTGACCACCGAAAGCGCGTTGGTAGATCTTGCCCTCCTTCGTCCGCGAGAAAGGAACACCAAAGTGCTCGAGCTGGCAGGGATGAGACATAATTGGCAATGACTTTGCTGAAAACACGTACCTCGATGACAGTGTGAGGTGCTTCACGACACATGTAGTGAATAGCATCCTGGTCCCCCAACCAATCTGATCCCTTGACCTACGCGAGCCGTCAGCTCCGCTTCGATCTCGTTGAGACGGGACTAGCTTACGGTGTCGTACATATGCCATCTCCAGTCGTCCTCTGTCATGTTCTAACATTCCATAAGCATACAATGACGATGAAACCAGGCATGCACTTACGCCAAGAGCCGCGTTAATGCCACCCTGTAGTGTTAAAATTAGGGTCACGCTGGAGCGCAAAGCGACGCGACGCTTACCTGGGCGGCCACGGTGTGACTTCTTGTGGGGAAAAGCTTCGTGATACAGGCAGTGTTGAAGCCGGCCTCGGCGAGACCGAACGCGGCACGCAGACCCGCACCGCCAGCGCCGCTAGGGGACTGTGAGTTTGCGTTTGTCACGCCGAAATGCTCGCAACTCACACAACAATGGCATCGTATTCGTGTTCAATCAATGGGTACTTTCCGGAAGCCCATGACTGAGCGCATACATGGTGAGCAGGCTTCCGGTCTGGCTACGAGCATAAGACGTACCGGAACCTCTTCCGCCTTGACGGGGTTTGTTGCAACGACTCTACGGGCGGGGGCGGAGCTGCTGAAGTTGCGCTTGGCGGCGCCGACGGACTTTGCGAGCTGTTTTCTGAGCATGGTCGCTGTCGACGGCGACGATGGGGATGGCGGTCGGGAGGAAAGGTTGCGGCGGCACTTGACGTCTCTTCCCCCTCGAAGCGCTCGGCCGAACCTGGCACACCCCGTCAAAACCCGGGCCAATCACAACGCGAGTATTTCCCGGTCTCGACGCCGCGCAATCACCTGCCTCCCCCTCAGTCTCGTCTTGGTTTCCCGCCCACACGTCCTCAAAATCACGCACAATTCTCACAAAATTCCGCCCGAGACACCCGGTATTCACCTGTCTCAGACCGAGCCGTTTCTTTTTTTCTATAGCCTTTCAAGGTATCGACGCGGTCGTTGTTCGCTCGTAGACGGTCCTTGAGGGGCGGTGGTGAGTAGAGCACCCAGACTCGTTGATAATCAAAGTCACTACAAATTCAGAGGCATCGGGCGAGCTCGCGATGGTGGGCGCAACGCCCGCACTCAATCGAGCACACGCAAGTGCACGACGCGTGCGAGGATTTCGGCCGTTTGTCGTAGCCAAGAGTGCGCATCAAATACCGCAGCCCAGCGAGCAGGCCGACATCACGACAACTTCCCCACAAATATGTTTGATGCGCCCTCCTCCACGATATGCGGGGTATCGGGCGTTTACGCGGCGGTCATTGCAAATTGCCAAACCAATTATCCAGCACGAGTTACAACTTCTGGCCCCGATTATAGTCGAACGGCGAAGAGGCTTGTCAACGCTAGATGAAGCATTGTTTAACATTAAGAGTGCGTTTGTGGAGGATAAACAGATAGGAGCGGACATTGATTCTGACCGCATTCACGAGGGTTCGAAACAGGAAGGGTTGCTCTATTCGAATGCTGGATAACTTTTTATACATATGCTGGTTCCCTCTGCCGTTCTCTAGACAGGGGTTTCTACATGCGACGATTCATGATATACAAGGAGGGGTTGGGGGCAGCGCAAGACGGATACGAAGCGGAATAAACAAGAATATGGGTGGGGAGTGCCGGTTTCTCTAAATTTGCGAAGTGAAGGGATGCTTACGTCTTGCTTGAACCGACCACGATGGAATACGAGCAGTCGCCGAGGTGTCGACTGAATAGGGAGCCTGTTCCTTTTGATTGGTTAACCGAATTTGCGCGAACGGTGAAGGGGTTCAGGAGACTAGAGACTTCGCGAGAGCGGGTCGAGAGTTGATGCTAGCGAGACAAGACGACAGGATGACGACGAAGATAACCCAAGAAATTCCAAGAAAGAGACCGAGAACAGACGAGAGGGAAAGGCGCGAGACTGAGTCGTTCACATAGAGTTTCGAAGTTGCAATTTATCCAAGATTTGTCGCTCGCCAGGAGTGTGGGCACCGGGAGGCCGTGCGGCGCTTCAATCTTCTACAACGGCAGGGGTGGAACGAGAGAAGGAGGAAATATGATTGATTGCCAAGATAGACTGAGTCGTTGGGCGAGTCCGTTCGATTCAGTCCTGACGGGTAGGGCGATTGGAGCGTTGCCGATTGCAGTGTTTCCGATGACGGACCCAGTCACTTCGCGATAAATGTCAGCGTGTGTTGATAAACATCGGAAGAAACATACCGTTTTTGGCATATCGCGTTGCAGTACGAAACACCCCAGCACCCGCGACACACCTTCATAGCATGCGACGTCCGAAACACGCTGCAGGCGCACTCCTCGGACGCACACCGCTCGGTAGGCGAACTTGAAGCGTCAGTTGAGGTAGAACCTGCACTCGGAATGTTCTTTTCGGCGGCTGTGATGGCGCGACCTAGCTGGCTCCACGCCCGGTATAACGGTTTGAATGTCTGATCATAGGCGAGATTTTGCTTGCAAAAGGTATTGTGAACTCTCGTCCAGACTATGCGGCTGAATCGGATGACCGCGGGGGAGGCTGGAAACCGTGATAACCAGCGCGACGAATCGACTCTCGACGAATGTTGTGCATAATACCCCAGCATCATGGATAAGCTGATGATGACGCGCACATTCTGCATGAAATAACTACGATCTGTGCGCGGTATGAAGATCGTAAAGGAGGGGGGGAAATCGGAAGCGACGACTTACCAGGAGAGTTCCGGTTGTCGAGATCGGCTCTGTCGTATGTTGGCCAAATGGTTGCCATATATGCGATGACATGCAGGACTTCGTGACACCACAGTTCCGGTATGTAAGGTCTTTCGCCGTACCCGCTATTTACGGCTTCGGCGTCGGCGAAGAAAACACTGGGAGTAATCCATGCATGAGTGACGGAGTCGGTAGGAAGGTCGTGATACTATTACCAAGTGTAGAGGACCATATTGGACAAGCAACGATCTTCGGCTGGTTCGTGCCTTCCGTGCGTTCGTTCGGCGAAAAAGCACCAGTCTCTGCGAAACGCATACATGCTGTGCCAGAATAGGCCCCGCTCGATCGAGCTGTGTGTTCGTATCGACTTCTCGGTTCGAAAAAACATGGCACATCCTATAAACTCCGTGTCCATATCCAGGTCGCTGAATCGGTGGCCCATGCGAAGGTGCTTCAGTAGCTGTTTCTGTACGTCGTGTTGGGACGCAACCCGCCTTTCCACAGCGTCGTTGATTATCTTTCGAAACGCCATCCCGGTATTGGAATCCGACTTGTAATGCAGATTGGAATAAATCGACAGAAGTATATCGTCTTTCACCTCCAAATCTTTGGTGTGTAGCCAGATGGCAAACATTACACGAATCGAGTCATTCGGTATTCTTCTCGTGACAGATTTCCTGGCGAAGAAAAATATAGCTGAGCCAGACTATAGTAAAATATAAGAGGCTCACATCGAAGGATAATGCCTTGAATTCAAATAAATGGACCATATGTGGACCTGTACAAATGGTAACACCGTATTCAGAGAATTGCGCCTGCGATCCAACGAAATTCCACCTGAGCGAGAGAACCCGTCGTCGCCATGGTACGTAATAAGTGGATCTGCGACGTCCCAAACGGCGTCAGCAAATAACGAAAAACGTGTTGAAAGCGTGCTGAGCGTTTCTCCTGTCAAAGGACAATTCCCGTTTTGCACAAGCATTGTCCAAAGAGGTCCACCCAGTCCGGGACCAGATTCCGACATGTAACCGAGTATTATGCTGGTAACGGAAAGGATGTTGACAAGGTATTTCTAGGTAAAACAAAGGAATAATTGTGTAAGCGTAAGTTAGGCCCAATAAATTCATTGAGCGGCTCACTACAACCACAGTCTTGCGTCGCTGCTGTGCGACTTCGGTACTGCTCGTGAGATCTTCTTTGCTGAATCCGGCAAGGTGGTTGTCGCATAGTATATCGAAGACCGTCCATAGGGTATTACCGTCAAATAGTTGCGCAGAAGCAGGGTTGGTATACAGTTTGGTGCGGCAGTCTCGGGAGTCAACGATTCTGCGTGCGACGTGACGATCCTCTACCGGGAGACTGTGGTCGGCTATAAGGGCATCGGACCAAGTAGAGACGTCGGTGGGATCGAATTCTTCGGGCATGAAGCTGGAGTTGAACGACGTTAAGACGGAGGGTTGTTCGAGTTCTATTGAGACTCCGAATCGAGACCAGGCTATTGTTTGGTTGCTGCGATAGACGCCAATGACAAACAACGCGTTCTGCTGGCGCTTGTGCGCGCGTCGCTGTTATTCGCGTCATCCCGAGAGTCTCTTGCTCCTGAACGACCACCACATACCTGCAAGTCCTGAGGGTATCTAGTACCATGACTCAAATATTCGATCCCGACAACATTTCAAGTTGGGCTCGTGCTTTGCGAGTCGACTTCGACAGCCCAGCTCGAGCTCGAGACGCGACGTGGATGATATCCAGGCAGGTGGACCTGGTCGACGTTCTCTCAGAGTCACAGTGGAAACTTGTGATCGAAGAAAACATTCTTCAAACCGTCCTTGATATCTTGACCAAGGAGCATATAGCGGGATTCGATTTCGACGAGCTTGCCGATGTGTCCACGGCCAAGGCCGTCCAATATTGCGTCGAAGGCGCATTAGTGCGTATTTCCCGTCGTCAGACTGAAAAGAAAGAAAAAACTCATAAATTTCAATTGCTAGCCATACGTGACCAACCTGATTATCATAGTCAACGGGATACTCAAGTACCACGTCCGACGCAGTTGTCCACTTTGTGCCGAAAAACCCGACTCCGCATCCCCAAGGTCGTGGATGCATTGCGCTTCGAAAAGCAGCCACTGCGCTCGCTCGCAGTTTTCCTTCGGTTCTGGATGCCCTTTGGGATTCGACTGACCCGCTTCTGACGACATACGCCAACGTTCGCTCGAGATATACCTACATGATCAAAACCCACAAGTGCCCCATCCCCCTATACTGCCCACAAGAATTTCGTCGCACGTTGGCTTCGATGATCATGGAATTGTTCGACAACCTTGATGGCGTCGCAAATAGCGTTACCGACGATAAGGTCCTGTAGGTCGTTTTCTGCTCTGTGCCCCGTAATGCTTATGGAACATCACGCAGGGTTAAGGACTTGGCGAGTTGCCTCTATCGCAGCGCGCGTCTCCTGTTAGTGAGCTTCTTGCATACCACTGATCTCTCTACGCTGGAACACGCCGTGATCACCATGACCAAGTCGCTGGATCGTGCACTCCCGCACATGGAAAATGCGTCGTACATGACATTCTTTGAAGACTGTACAGACGGCGTGCCTGAGAACTTGCAGTTTATCGCCATGCGTTTTGTTCAAGAGCTACAACGATTACCAACCGCCGGATCTTCGGAGCGCGTCTCTCCCCCCACCTTTAACGCACTCATCAAATGCGCACTTGCGCTGCATATCAAACCGAAGGGGCATGTGCGTACTGTACCGGAGCGCGCTTTCATTGCGTACAGCTTGACAGCGTTAAGAGCGCACAAGTGTTCCGCTTTCATCGATTCCGACTCCGAGTCTGTTGCTCGCAAAAGACGACACGACAATCATTGTTTGGCGGACGTGTCCCTTCCGCTATGGTGCGTCGAAAAGAATTCTGTATGGGTCAGAGAGTGACTTCTTCTTCTAGCCAGATTATCATTGAAAACTCTGCCAAGGAGGACGATCATAAGCCGCTTGTCCCTGAACAACTGGCTCACGAAATTATACCCGTTCTTTGTGGTCTTGTAGTATCCATGGCTCAAGACAACGATACAGGAGGCAGTCTTATGGTTGCTGTTGGTAAGCTGCAGTCGGAGCCCAGGTACCGCTCATAACTGAGTATGTTTGCTTTCGCAGGAACAATCATGGCCGCCACGAAAGAGCTTTGCAGAATACTCCGATACTTCGAGCGACATCCGTCCAACGTAGAATCTCCTCACTGGGTGGAGCGAGAGCCAGCCCCTCCTTCGATGCGCCGCTTCAGCTACCGACAATGGAGAATTGCCGAAGACGAACTTCACAGCCGGACTGCAAATCCCCATATGTTTGTGAAGATGATCTTTGGGACGTGGTCGCGGTTGGGGCGCGAGCTCGAGCGCTGTCAGCCGCCAACTTACAACCGTCCAGAACCGCGAGACTTCGAGCTTCTTCGACGTTGTTCATACTCGGGATGCGCCTGCAGCGTATTTCGAGTCACGCACGGTATGAGTATGTGTAAAGGTTGCTACCTGGCTGCCTATTGCAACTGGAACTGTCAGCAAAAGTGAGTGAAACTTCTTCGCTAGCCCTGTTTTACGGATTCTGATATATAAACCACAATCAGAGACTGGGAGGAGCACAAAAAACTCTGTACCAAGCGATAGCCACATCTGCTCAGGCAGTCCTCTTCCTTGCGTTCATGGGACAGATATCTTGGACATTAATTGCGACCCCAGAGGCACCCCCACGCCTACTACGTCTGCAATGTAAAGTTACACACAAACTACAGTCCGAACACCTCGAGGACGAGTGACGGAGGAATCTAATGCGTATGAGAAGAATATGAATTACACGTACGGGGTTAGGACTACTATCTACAATTACTATCGTTGTACACTGTTGTATGTCTACTGTACGCATGAAAAGGTCCGGAAGTGCAAGTGAGAACGAAAGAATAATATATGCAAAGTCGAAAGCGAGCGAGCGAGTTGCTCTCAGTGCGCATTCAGCGAGCCCATGAAGTTGGCAAGGTCCAGACCTTGGTATTCCTCTTCGGGCGGCAGGTCTTCGAGACCCTTGAGAACGTTCTTCTGCCCAGACGTGCCGCTGTCCTTCTCTTTCTTTTTGGACGCGGTCGCGGCGTCGTCGTCTCCCGTCGTACGCCGGAACAGATCGAGCACGAGGTCCGTGTCCATGGACGCAAGGCCGGAGTTCTGTTGGGTCACGACAGAGTTGGCGATGTTGAGCTTGAATCTTTGGAGACTGCGAAGGGTGTCAGCGCGGAGGGCATTGGGGTGACGAGAAGATAGCTTACCCCATAATCTTCTCCTCAAGCGTGCCTTTTGTGATAAGGCGGTACACGTTCACGACCTTTTTCTGTCCGATACGATGGGCGCGATCCATGGCCTGCAAGTCCTTCATCGGGTTCCAGTCGTGCTCGACAAATATGACGGTATCGGCGCCGGTCAACGTGAGCCCAAGACCACCGACGTGCGTAGTGAGTAGTAGACAGTCGATGCTCGGGTCGGAGTTGAAGGTCTGCACGATGGCATGTCGCTTGTTGGCGTCTGTGCTTCCATCGAGACGCATGTACGTGACGGACGGCATATGCTGCTTGAAAAGGTCGGTCTCGATGATGTCGATCATCTGCTTCATCTGGCAGAAGATGAGGACGCGATGTTGCGAGAAGGTGCCGCTCGTCGAATCCGGGTCGGTGTCGAGAAGCTCAGACTTCGTGTTCTCGCCAGATGATACGGAGCCGATACCACAGTCACTAAGAAGTTGCCTACAATGCGAAAACATTAGTTCATTCGTTACGTTGTGCTTGAGATGCAACACACCTGAGAGCGAGCAGCTTGGGTGCATGGTGGATTTCACTCAGATCTCCGCCCTTGTTCCAGCCAGCGTGCTTGAGAGCCTCTTGAATAGCCTGAGTGTTGTTCTTGAGCACCAGCGCGGGATGGTTGCAGAGCTTCCGAAGGTATTGCAGCGATTGGAAAACGTGTTGCTGGTTGCCCTTGACGGCGGCGCTGTCTGACGAACGGACGACGTCCTCGGCCGAGACACGCGCATCCGACTTGGAGAAGTCGTCGTACATGTATCTCTGCAAGTCTGAAAGCTCGCAGTAGTAGTCTTGGATGATCTTTGGCGGGAGGTCGTGCAGGACATCCTCTTTGAGACGCCGGAGAAGGAACGGCAGGACTTGCTTGTGCAGCGCCTCCAAAGCCAAAGCAGCTGTGGGTAAATTAAGTTGGGATATAGTCGGGATCATAAGCGGCATGACTGACCAGCTTCGCCACTCTTCGCCTTGCCATCCCGGTTGGAGAGGATAGGTTTACTAAACCTCTCGTTGAAGCTCGATTCGCTGCCTAGGAACCCCGGCATCAAGAAATCGAACAAACTCCAGAGCTCAAGGACGTTGTTTTGGATCGGAGTACCGGACAAGATAAGTCGGTGATCCGCGCGAATGCTCTTGACTGCCTTTGTCAGTTTCGTCTTCGCATTCTTGATTATATGTCCCTCGTCCAGAACGCAGTAGTGCCATGAGATGCCTTGGAGGTTCGCGACATCGTTACGCACGACTTCGTATGAAGTGATGACGACGTCGTGTTTCTTGAGCTTGCCGAGGAGCTTCGACCGTTCGCGCGAGTTCCCGGTGTACATGATCGGGCGGAGGTTCTCGGCGTACTTGAGGATCTCGTAGTACCAATGGCCGCAAAGTGTTGGTGGGCAGACGATGAGCGATGGTAGGTGGACCGAAGCCGGAGACTTTGTCTCCTCGTATTCCTTCGCGCGTTCGTGATGCTTGCTTGCCAGAATGCATATCGACTGTAACGTCTTCCCGAGGCCCATGTCTAAGAAATTGATAAGCTGAGACATTCAACGGAACTCGGTCAAGGAGCTTACCATCGCAGAGGATCCCGTGAAGCTGGTATTTCGCCAAGAAAGCGAGCCAATTGACACCTTCCTGCTGATACTTGCGAAGCTCCGCATTGATCTTGACAGGGATCTCGTACTGGTGTACTTTGCTGCCGTCCAAAAGCTGAGTCAGGAACTGACGTTCTTCTTCGCGACGGCGTAGCAAGTCCTCGGAGAAATCTGGTGGATCGGGTAGTCCGGCCTGGGCGAGATTAGTATGTAATAGCGCTGGAAACATAGAGACGACTGACCTCGAGTGGAACCATCTTGACCAAGGATGCGAATGTATTGGTCGCCGTCGCTCGAATATCATCGTCTGAATCACTCATTCGTCCCAGGACTGGGACGACCATGAAGATGACGTAGGGTAGTGCTTTGATATCCAGCTTCTGAACGATGTCTGTGGTACGTTTAGCAAAATTTGCAGAAGACGATGGCGCAGAACTTACGATACGCGAGTTCAGTGGCGCCCTGTCGATTGGACAAGTTGATTGGATCTCCAAGGAATGGCACCACCTTTTCGATGACGAAGCGCATTGCAGCGGCGGTCATGGTGTCGCATATCGTCGCAAAGCACCGTGCAGCACACTGCCTGACGATGGCAAACTTGCTGCGAAGGGCGAGGCCAAGCATTGGGAATAGGGCGTGGCACCTAGGCCAGAGCTCCTCATGGAAGGTGGGAATGATCGCGTCGAGAACGCTGAGGGAGTCGATTAGGTCTTGGCCGTAGTGTTGATCTATAGCAGAGTCCATCTTGTTCGGAGTGTCTTGTTGAAAAAAAATCAGAACAGCAGCTTGTGGGACGAGGGACGTCACATACCAGCTGTGCATGCACCCAATAAGCCCCCGGCCATCGAATGCCACATCTTGGGTACTGCGTCCAATAACCTGTCTCCGAACTTTGACGATAGCTGGACGAAGGCTAAGCTGGCGCCGCGTCTTGAAAGCCGTGCCTGTTCGCTGTCTTCCGGCGTTGCGGGTTCGTCCTTGCCGTTAGAGGTGTCCGGCGGCGCTTGCGGCTTCTGGAAGGACAGAATTCCGCGCAGGTATTTCCGAGAATACGCGAAGGTGGGAGTTTGGTCGATGTCTTGGCAAAGGAAGGTGCAAAGATTTTTGACGATTTTATCGGGTGGCTGACCAAGCCCACGGTCCACGCAGAACTCAACGAACGCTGCGACAGCAACAGCAGAGCGCGTTTGAAGTTGCACATTCTCTTCGCTCTGTATACGTCGTTAGACAGCGGATATTGAGAAAATGATGATTCGACGGACCTTGATGCCGTTCATGATACCCTTTACTATCGGGCTGACTTTCTCGGGGGTTGCCTTTAGAGAGACATACGCCGCAGCGAATGCGGCAGAGACGCGAACGTCGTACTGTGCCTTGACCCCAGTATAACGCTCGATGTTCGCTGCAATGTGAACACGCTTCTCCTGGAGAATCGCGAGCTCCCGCTTCTTGGTCCGCTTCAGGAAGTCTTTGAGATCGTCGAAGTGCCTTCCGACAGCTGCCTGTGCAGTCTGGATCGTGAAGCAATCTTCTCGCGTGCCCGTGACATCGATTTCGGTACCGAGGGTTGGTAGCTTCGAGATGGGAACCTTGCAGTCATGGTTGAAAGATTGCATGAGGTTGTGAACCTCTCCATGTATGCGTGCGAGCGTGTAGGCCATCTCGTGGTAGGCCGTGGGCGGATCACCTTGTAGGAAGAGGAGGGCCTTGTCGCTGAGCTCTTTAGCGAGTGGGGATTGGTCGATGAGGAGGGTGCCGGGGTCCTTCGAGCGGGCGTCGAATTCGCGGGCCCATTCTTCGGTCACGATGGCGGAGAGGAATTTCTGAAGCATACTAGGCGAGTCAATATAGTGAATTAAGATAGGCCGGAACATCGATTCATGAGGTTCGCCCTGAATAGATATGTTAATATTCGCCAATTATGAATGAGATAGGGGGACGGACCATGACAGGCCAGACAGCCTGGACATATGCTAAAGCCGTCGCCGCTGCGACTCTTGCTGCGATAACGACCTCCGTCGAAACCAAGGACATGTCTTGTGCGATCATGTTCTTGTCGACATTGTGCCTCTCGGCCCCAGTGTCCATCGCTTTGAGCGCCGCCGGGTCGTAGAAGGACGAGACATCTATCGGCGTTCCGAGAGGTGTCATCATCACTGCAAACCACTGTAGCATCAGCGGCTGCGAGACCACTGACTCGAGCCACCCAGAGGTCGCGCTCAGAATCGACAGAACAAGCCGCCATGCCGCCAATGTTGCGTCCCGAATATCCGAGCGTTCTTCTACGATAAGGTTTTGGAGAAGAAGTTGGAGGAATTCGACGGTAAGCCAGTCGCGCGGAAGGGAGGTGACAGACATGAATGAGTGGAGAGTCTTGACCACAGAGAGGCGGACGTTCGGGATCGTGTGGCGGAAGAACGAGAACAGGGTTGGTGCGAGCTCAGACAACGGTTTTCTGAAGAATTTATGAGTGTCAGCTCATGGAGAAGGGTGAACGACTAACGATTGCGCTGGATCCGCGATAATGTTGATGACTTGTTCATACGCAACGAGCTTGCCTACAGGTACTATCAGTACTAGCTAGTGAGAGCAAGTCGCAAGACAACTGACCAAGCAGCTCCATAACGGCGCCCACGCTGGAACTCAAATCGTCCTTCATATCGCTGAGGCACTTCCATAGGACCGCCAGCACGCGACTGAGTTCGTCTGGAAGTTGATTTACGAGATGTTCAGCGACAGGCAAGAGACAGAACGCCGCTACGGAGCGGACATCGTCGTCCCCGTCACCAAGCCTGCGTGCGTGCGTCGTTAGTCAATACTCCGTCGACTATAGATATTGACATACCCCAGAACTGCAGCATCGACGACACCGCGCAGGACATCGCGGCCGCTGCCTGCTGTCTCATCGCCCAGATCGGCGGTGACAAGATCGTTGCGCACAGCGACTTCGTACTTGATGCCGAGCAGTCCGGCGTGTCTGACTTCCCAGACATGTCCGTTCTCGGGCGGGATCCCTTTCTGTAAGCCGTTCGTTGGTTTGGGCGGAATAGGAAAGTCCTGCCGGATCATCTCGAGAAGAATGGAGTGGACGCGAAGAGCAGATCTTCGCGGCATGTGCAGCAGCAACGATGCGAGTGTCTGAGAGACTGTCTCGCGCACAGGTGCGACGACCTTGAGCCGAGTAAGAACAACTTCGAGCGAAAGTGCCACGACAGCTTACCTGATCTGAGACGAAGTCGCCAAATCGGTCAAGGACGAAGATGCAAAGAAACTTGACAGCTAAATCGTTGCACCACTGTTCATGTGAAATCTCGTTGTGCTCCCAAGATGCGCCCACTGAATCGATGTAAGTTTGCAGGGATCAACGGAGAAGAATAGTACGAACCTCGCATGCCACCGTACCTGCCTTGACTCTTGAGCACCTCTCGTAAGGCCATAGCGGCACCATGTCTGACTTCCCAATTTGGGCTGAAGAGATCCACCTCGAGCATCTTGACAAGGCCATCCCAGACCCAGTGCCCCGACCCGACTTCGAGCGCCTTAGATTGTTTCTCCGCCTTAGGTGAGACAGCTCCTCCCTTAGTCGGATCGACGATGACTTTATCACCAGCGTCGACTGGTGACTTCGGGCTGACCGCTCGACTCGATGGTGAATTACGGTCGTCAGCAGCAACGAGTCGGACCCTGCCAACCAGGTTAGCAGGTATGCATGGAGCAGGGCGCGCGTGACGAACTTGTTGGGTTGGGCGGCAGGGGTGGCGCTGTACTTTGAACTGGGCCCTTGAGTGGGCGGTGCCGCGCCGACGAAGGCACTATTTCCGCCCTTCCGTTTGCGTTTGAGGCGATTGCGCTCGCGCGCCGAGAGACCGCTGAGGTCGTCGGAGGGAAGTGCACCATTTGATAGAGCTGGGGACGGCACAGCTGGAGTAGGAGAGTGTGATGGGCCGGCCATGGGAATGTCGACCTTCATTGGTACGGGCTGCGCGATAGGTTTGAGGTCTTCGTCCACGTTCATGGCGTCGTCGGGGGGTGTTTCGTCGTCAAGCTTGACATCAGGCTTAACCTCATCATCGACCTGAGGCATCTCCCCCTCCTGCTTTACGGAGTCCTCGACTTTGACAGTGACCTCCCCGTCAACTTCCATATCGACATCGCCATCCGCGGCGAGCTCCTTCTCGAAATCCATGTCATCCGCCCCACCGACGGAGTCGAGAAAGTCCAAACCGAGTCGACCCATGGCTTCCTTCCGAGCTTTTTTGACCTCCGAAGAGTTGGCAAAGATGCCAGTGGGCTTGGCGAACTCTTTACCCGACGAGGCGAGTAAAAGGGTGCCCTTCTCCATGAGTTCTCTGACGGAGAAGGGTGGGAACTCGGGAGCCGGTAGCCCGGCTGCCTCGCCTGGTATCCTCGTGGCGTCCTCCAAGGCAGGATGCCAAAGAGGGACAAGGGTGACGATCTGCGACAGCGCGACAGAGGCGGCTGTCCGTGTCTCGTGTGACCTAGAATGCAGAAAGGGCAAGATCTGGAAAAGGTCAGCTGCGACTCGACGAGCGGATTAGTTGGTTCGTTCTCGTACCCTAGCCAATACCGACATTAGCTCGGACCATGCTGCTGAATCGTTGATAGCATTATTTTGCCTCGTCGTCTTGATATCATCTTCTACTATGGCTACATCGCTGATAACGCTTTTTGCTGCTAATTGCGCGAGTTGTTTCGCGGCAGTGGTTCGTACGGAACTGGAGCTTCCAGTATCGAGGAGGAGGAGGAGGCGATCAAGCCTGGGAAACGCGCTCAGCGACGAACGTCAAAGGTTACCAAAAAGAGCGACGCACCTCGAAGACATGATCGGGAAAGGGGCCGGGGCACTCCGGGCCGAGCGCCGCCGCGTGAAATTGGGCAGGAACTGGGGGAAATTCTCACGCCCCCCGAACCCGGCCTGCACCTTTTATCATTTCGCCGCATTGTGACAGAAAATTGACGGCGTCACGCGTGACAGCCTTCATTTCCATACTCGGCACGTACGCGCTAATCTGTGACCGGCAGTTCCCACGATACCATCACTTCGTTTGTGGCGAATTCGTGTCTGGATGCAGGATTCAGGCCACCAAATACGACACATTGAGCTTTGGCGGTCCAGAGACTGCTATTTTATCCAATAGTCTCCAGAAACATACCGGAAAGAGCGAACTCATTAGAGTTATGATCTGCGTGACAGATCGAAGCCACGTTCCGCGATCATTGTCGCAAAGAGAGATTCGGGCGTTGATCAAAAGAGAACCTTTCTCTCTTTCCGTATCTTCATTGGCGCATGTATCTCGACGGTACGCAATACTGTAGACAATGCTTTAATAACGAATGCGCAAATAGCACAAGGCGCGTTCAAATTGTTTGGAGTTGCGTCGGCTCGGAATTACAATCTCGACCCTAATACCCGAAAGCTCTTCAAACACTGGAATGTTTATCGGCACATAAATGTACTGTACTGTTTCGACCTGACTGCTGACAGCTCTGTCAGAATTCGGCGCCGATGCCAGTACTGCCAGTGAGTAGACTTACTGCTAATCCGAAAACGCATAGTACTTCAAATTTCCTATGACTTTTCGCACTCTTGCAAACTTTAGGATGTCTGCACGATTGGCGAAGAGCCCTTCCTTTGACTGGTAGTACTTGCACCATCCGTTCTGGTTGAGTGTATACCTTTTCCACGTTCCCGCCTCAGACATTCTCGGCGAGGGCGCCTATTGATATTCCTCATTAAGGATTGTGTCATCCATATCGGGACCCGGCAAGGATGCCTCATCCCACCACCGTCGGCATCACAAACTATGCTATTGTGGGCCCATGTCGCGTTAAAAGAGCTGTCGAATCAGCTTAATGACGACAGGGAGGCTGCCACGCTAGGTACGCAAAGACTTCTCACGGTCGCAACGACTCCTGATGTATTTTTCCTCTTCAGAGCTATATCCTTGTGGAGAGGTCATCATTGCCGATTTCCGACAAACGATCGCCCAGCTGTATAATCCCTATGAGCGACAGCAAGCATGCGACAGGCTGGATGCCGTGATTCAGGACGCTCATGCGAACATGTCTCGCACTTACCGCCTTGCCGAATCCACAATGTGCTGGCGGAGGCTTTACACGGATGCCTGTATCTTTCGCTCACTCGCGGAGTGCGCATTCGTCGACGACGACCCAAACGACTCTGTGGCACACCGCTGTGTAGCCAGACTCGATCAAGCTATCATCATCGCCGGGCCCTGTGGCGAGGGTCGCCTCGAGTTCATTCACTTGTTGATCGCAAGGTTCCAAGAATTGATCTCGTCGAAAGAGGACATCAAACTCTCCCTTGTTCTCCCTTCCCCTCTACCTTCCGTCGCACTTCCTCGTTCGTTCACTGGACCAATACCACGCCTCAATGTTCCACCTTCGCTGGCGTCGTTCCTGCGGCTCTGCACCGAAGGCCCCTTCATCTTGCCAGGTTTCATCAACGATTGGCCTGCCCTCGGCGAGCACCCGTGGAACTCGCTGGGATATCTCAAGCAGGTTTCCGGCCCGGGTCGGATCGTGCCGCTCGAGGTCGGTGGTGACTACCGTAATGAAGATTGGGGGCAAGAGCTCGCCAGCTGGGACGGCTTCCTCGACTACCTCGTCAGCTCGGAACACCGTAAGCAGGTGCGGTACCTTGCTCAGCATGACCTGTTCGCACAGTTTCCCTCCCTCCGTGACGACGTGAGAGTTCCCGATTACGTCTACGCGTCGCCTCCTGCGCCTGGCAACTATTCCAGCTATCGCCCGCCCGGTAATGAAGAACAGCTGGTGATGAATGTTTGGCTGGGCCCAAAAGGGACGGTTTCTCCGGCACATACGGCAAGTGACACGCTTCCGTAGACGACCATTGCTGACCAATAGTCCCAGGATCCTTTTTATAATTTCTACGGTAGGTGTAGGTGCGTTTGGAATTCAAGTTCCCGTCTCACGCAGCTCTAGCACAAGTTGTCGGGCGCAAAACCGTATGGCTCGCACCGCCGGAAGTAACCCAGTACATGGATGCCTATTCCGCCAAGAGCGACGATCACTCTCACAATCCTGCTGCGAACACGACGAGCCCGTCCATGAGCAATACCTCACGGACAGACGTGTTTTCCACGTCAGATGTGGCGGAGCGTGCCCCATTCAACGAACATGTTGTCCCTCATGCAATCTGCACGACTCTTGAGCCGGGGGACTTATTATTTTTCCCACCGGGTTGGTGGCATGCTATGCGTAGCGAAGATACTAGTTTCTCCATATCGATGTGGTTTTGATATATTCTGCTATGCTGCACAATTCTCTTACCCCGCTTTCGGTTCGTTAATACGCGTTTTACGGTCGTTATTTGCGTCGCCATAACCGTGAATAGGAAAGGTCCTCTTGGTGGGCCTACATAACAAACATTACTTACCCGGCAAACTCCGGTAACCGGCGCGTTAGCGTCTTGCCATTCAAGCGTTTCTGATCAACACCACTGCCGCGTCCGCAACAAATACTCAGAAATTCGACCTCTATCATAACCTGGCCTCCTCATAGAACATATTGCTGCCCTCTGAATTAGCATGGGGGAACAGCGAAGTCGACCGCAAGTCGAAGAGATCAAGTCTGTCGTTCCGCTTGAACCTACCTTGGGAGCTCGAGCGAGTAACAGCTTGCTGCGTTAGGGACGCGTACCATGCGCTCTTCAACACGTCCACGACACTATCGAAGCTAAAGGATGCAGCACTGGGAGGTAGAATGTTCGGCAGGTGTGACAAATCTATAGCGGTCGTCGGGAGGAGTCTCGCGTGGAGGGTGCGTCTTGCAAGTCTCATCGCATTCATGGTAAGGCTCACGCTGCGAGCAGCTGTTCTTAGTCGATACCGGACCTCTAAAGCCCCCGGCTGCGGACGAGCCCCCCAAGTTTCCCCTCGAAGCGTTGCGCGCACTGCGAGAAGAGTATCGGAAGTTACTGTTGGACAAGATGCGTGCCCCAGATGGGGGGTACGAGGACGGCCTAATTATACCCGGCACAAATGAGTCGCCTCCGAGGACTGAACGGACGGGAGGCGACCTGGATCTCAACAATCCGCTTAGTCTGCATAACGAGGTGAGTACCGGTGACCTTACCTATCTACGCGTATTCACGGGAGGCAGAATCCATGGACAGCGTGGTTCACATCCATGGAACTCCGGAAGACAATTCTCCAGGATGTCGAACGCACGTAAGTCATTTGTTATGTCACGAGGTGCAATGCTCATGTTCCACAGGTTTCCGGACATGGAGTATTTCCGCGACCAGGACGTCCAGGCGCAATTGACCAACATCCTGTTCGTCTACTCTGTCACGCATCCGGATATTGGGTACCGTCAAGGGATGCACGAACTGCTGGCACCACTATACTACGCCGTCGACTTCGACTCGATAGCAGACGACGTACCTATCGGGGACTCTGCTATCCAAGAAGCGTGTTCTCGAGTATGGGTCGGTGCCGATGCATGGACATTGTTCTCGGCCGTCATGCACAGCGCGGGACGCTGGTATGAATGGCGCGCGGCCAAAGAGAATGTTCCAGCAAAGACACCGCTTGCCTCTCACGTTCACCTTTCCGCCACCGCCAACGACACCGCACTCAAACCCTATGTTGCTCCCATCATCGACTCGTGCAATCGCATCCAGTCCGTTATGCTTAAAAGTGTCGACCCGCAACTTTGGAGAAGTCTACAAAGCGCCGGGATCGAGCCCCAAATCTACGGAATGTGGGAAGCGTTCTCAGCTATTGTCTTCGTGGCTGACGTTCGTTTTGCTTTTGTCCCGCAGACGATGGCTGCGCCTTCTGTTCACCAGGGAATTTGGTCTCGACGATGCGATGATCGTGTGGGACGGGCTGTTCGCGTGTGATCCGTCGTTCGAGCTTGCGCCATGGATCTGCGTTGCCATGCTCGTACGCATCCGCAATCAGCGTGAGTGACATGTATCCGTATTTCGAAATCTTCTGACCAAACCCGCAGTGATTCCGGCGGACTATAGCACCCAGTTGACATACCTCCTGCGGTATCCCTCTCTGCACAGCCAAGATGACGGGTCTCGCGGGATTCACCCGGCTACCCTACTCCTCCGACAAGCTCTCACACTGCAAATGTCTCCCACAGCGAACACAGGCATCTCGGTGGTTCAGGAGAATCAGAATCTTTTGAACATAACGTCCGAGGTTCCAGACCCCCCGCCGCCACCTGTCAAGCGACGCCCGCGTCCAGCCGAGCGCGGTGCGTCGTTCTCAGGCGGCTCACGTCCCTCAGATGACCACGGCGGACGAACACACGCTCGGCATGCATCCAGTACGATGGGACTTCCAGAGATGATAGCTCGTGGACTCCTTGAACGTGGGGAGAGTCTCGGGATCAACAAGACGGTCATGAACGCGGTTTCAGAACTCAAGGTGAGCTGTTTCTTGGTACTGCCGTCGAAGCCATGCTCACTGTTGTTCGACAGCGCAATCTTCCTGACCTGGCTAATTCGCTGCCCCGCCTTCCGATGTCACCAAATGCACCAGGCTCTGCATTTCCACTTATGGACGAGCGACCAACGGCGGAACGTCCACCCTGGGAACCGCGGACGCGTTTCGAGATGGAGAGCGATGTTGCGGAACTGCGGGCAGTCCAGCGTCGGCTTGGTGATTCGGTGGGATGGATCGTGGACACCCTGCTGCTTCAAGATGAAGGAGACGAAGACAGCGCGAAGAAGGTCAAGGAGAGGAAACGAGAGGCATTGGAATGTCTGTCGTACGTCCGGGACGTGTTGAAAGGTTCTGTGCGCCCATCGCAGGTGGAAGAGGATCGTCTTGTGGGTGAAGAAGAGTTGAAGAGGCGACGAGCGAAGGCTGCGGCAAAAGCTCCTTCACCTGCCCCAGTAGCGGAGCGTGTACAGCAAGTATTATCACCTCCGCGGCCGGCAGCAACGGCGTCTCCCGCCTACCATACACTGCCCCATTCCGCTGCCCGGCGTACCCAGGACTACTTCACCGTCGGACCATCTCTCACTCGCACGCCGCCCGTTAAACCCCCAATTCCCGCCCAGAGAGCGCCTTCCCCGACACCGACGATTTCAGTGCTACCGTCGAATTCCAACGCCGTACCGCTTGCACCGTGGAACTACACTCGCTCAGCGTTTGCATCATCTGGGGCGACGCCGTGGATGCCTTCGCGTCCGTCTGTGGCTGCATCGGCGCGCCCTCCTCGTCCACAAAACACACTTCAACCTCCGCCACCCCCAGCAGTGGCACCCATGCCCGAAGTTCAGAAGTCTCCTCCGGCGCAGCAAGACCCGCTAGGAGCATTGAAATAACTGCTGCAACGTCACAGACGGACATCCATTGTATGTACTTGTATGGCTGACATGTAGAATCTAGACCGGTTTGAATTGTTTTGTTGCATGCTCTCAAGTAGTAGAAGTAGACTAACTTGCATAACAGGTCTCTTGGGTGACCTTGTTCGAAGCTTTTTAGTGCTGCCAGCTTTCAACTCGAACAAATTTTGAGCGGTCTCTGAAAGCTGGGGGCTCGGTCTTGGGTGTGATATGGAGTCACGCAAGAAATAGCGCGAGCCGGTACCTCAAAGCGAGCCTGATCTCACTCGTCATCATGCGGGCGACAGCTACTTACAGAATGACAGCTGTCACCCGCGTAATGGCGGGTGACAGCTATCATCCACGACTGTATGTCGAAAATCTGAGCAAGTGCTCGAGAGATACGATTCAAACGTACAGAAATCGAAATAATGATGAGACATACTTTCCGCCCAATGCCTACTTATCATTGCCATTTCACGACGATTTAGCCCTACATTCAATCATACGACCCACAGGCATTCAATAAAAGTTGACGAGCTTCGTGACAGTTTCGGCCTCACTGTCAGCCACGAGCACCTGCTCCAAGACCTAAGAGTCTCGTGAGCACAGAGGAACCGAGGCATCATGGTATGGTAGTAATATTCGACGTACCGCGTTTACACTGATGTACTTCTCAACGAAGTCGTCGGTGAAGACTTCTCTAAGAAGCGCGTCCCCCGCAAGATTCTTCCGTGCGAGCTCAATCGTCTTGGGAAGGCGCGCCGTGTTTTGGACGCGAGCTTGAGCCTTTTGCTCTGCGTTCATAAGCGCGACGGGCACCTGACAATCTCCAGTTTCGAGGAGGTTTCCCGCGATGATCGATTCTGTGCCGGCGCCGAGGAGGGCGGCGAGTACCAGGTACGGACTGGCAGTACTGTCTGCAAAGCGGACCTCCAGGTGGTGCCGGCCAGGGGAACCCGTGAGACGCACGAGAGCCTCGCGCTGATCTGTGCCCCAGGAGACGTACGTGCCCCCACTCCAGGCACCGTCAAGGACGCGTCCATACGAGTACGTCGTGGGGAGCGTGAACGCAGCGATTGCGGGGGCATGTGCAAGTACACCCTGCAAAAACGATCGTTCATTATTCGTCATTGTCGGGGCTAGTGTTGAATCTTCGCGTGCTAGAGGTGGCGTCGGTGATAAATCGTGGATGGAGATGTGAGTGTGCATGCCGTTTCCACCTGAGAGAAAGAGATTGAGAACGGCTTAAAACCATAGGTGATAGGACTCACAGGGAAAGATACTCGGAGCAAAAGTGGCGCGGAGACCATGTTTACTTGCTATGTTATAGATGGTTTCGCGCGTCTGAATAAGGGCGTCTGCGGCCTGGAGCGGAGGGAGTGGGCCTGTCGCGACCTCATACTGTGACGTGTGAGCAAGGCACTTCCATAAGTACAATAATACATGCACACCTGTCCAGGAGCCGCTTCAGCGAGATATACTTGCAGCTCGATATCCGCCGCCTCCAGCTGAAGTGCAATCTCCTCCATGACTGTCGCCTCCACACTCCCCGCTGGCAATTTGAACGAACGACCGTAGTCAGAATTATTCACAGGGATGATCTTCGGCGCCGTGGCGCTCAACAGTGTGAACTCGGATTCGAATCCGACTAGGTAGGACACCCCGCCCTGGTGTGCGGCTCGCTCCACGATCCGCTTGAGAATTGTGCGTGGGCAGTGCGGTACAGTGAGACCGTGTTCGAGGGTGGGAACCTTGTTCTGGAAGTAGCCGAAGACGACGGCGTGTCCAGGAGCATAAGGCGCCAGGCGGAAGCTGCTCATGTCGAGGACATAGTGATATTCACCTGCGGACGGAAAGCCAGGGGTGACGGTAAGGCCGACGACCGCAAAGCACGCGTTGGTAATCGGTATACCAGGGCGATTGGAGTCGAGTAAAAGCCTGAAGTATGCGCGGGGGACAACACGGTATCGGATATTGTTGATCCAGTCGGTCCAGATAATACGAATGAACTTGACGTTGAGGCTGTCGAGAAGCTCTTCGGTGAGGGAGGTTACTGTCCGCCCGTCGAAGCCCTTAATGTTAGACGGAGTATATAGGACGTTGTACGTGTGCTCGGACATGTCGAGGCCCGGCGATGTCGTGGGGGCTTCTGAGGGAGTGCTGGAAGCGAAATGGGTATAAGTCCTTTCAGCAAATAGTTGATCAATGCAGCCTGGTATGGAGTGCTAAGAGGTGGGTAACACCGCTGATACTCACTGAAACCTGTATGAGGCCTGTGTCGTGGTTCGGCGGCCTGATACCGGGGGGTTGGACAGCGGGGAACACGGCTGACCCCCACTGAAACATTCCATCATACCTCTGCGGTCCGCAATGAGTCGCATATACCTCCCCCATATCGAGATGCGCTTGAGCCTATATGCCGTACACACATCGTTCGATGGCGTCCAGTGAGTCCGGAGAGGTTCAGAGTAGTTCATGAGGGGTATGACTGACCTCACACCTCCCATACGCTACATGCGATCTCCTATTTTGATACGAGCTTTCTGTAACTCTCCACGGAAAACTTTTGGGTGTTCGGATATAATGGTTTGAATGATCGTTCTACAATCGTCGACGATAACGTATCGCATCTTGACTGGTGAGGATGTCCTTCGGAAGGAAGACATATGACAACGTAGGGGACCCGCGGAAATGGAAGGTAGTTCGGTAGTTTCACTTGGAAGTTTCTGACATGGCAAGGGCGGGCTCCTGCGCTTCGCCCAAGTTTTGCTCTGCAAGTTGCGGAGTTACGGGAAAGCGACGCCTGATACCGCTGAGCGCCGTGAAACAAACGAATAATCCATGATTGTTACCTGGGTGGAATGTACCAGACATGAGCCCACCTGACTCTGACAACACCGACATTTAATGGTGAGAAAACATATACGTCTAGATTTGGAAACTGCGCTTTGTTTGTACACCATTCCGGCGTCTATTGGTGTACAAACAGCCGCGTCGCGTGGGCCTTACTAGTAGCCCTAGGACCTGCTACTCAACTCTGTAGCACTTCAGCTCCATGTCCCAAGAATTCGACGTTACCGACTTCTCCACCTGGGCCAACGCTCTCCGTGTTGACCACGCCCAGCCCCAGGTTGAGGATCGCAGCGTTGCCCACGAGATCGCTTCCCGATACAGCGAAAACAATGACTACTCAGATCCCCAATTCAAGAAATTGCTTGACGGCAACGCCCTACGCACTACGCTGAATCTACTATGCGACAATTGTCTCGCCGGCTTCAGCAAGGAGGAATTGACAGACCTCTCCGAGGAGGCACATGCGCGGCGCGAGACCGTGATTGTCGTGAGTTGTATTACCATTCGGCTATACGTAATCCCAGCCCTCATGTGGCGGACTTGTTCGTCTAGCCATATGTCACCGGCCTGGTCTTGATTGTCAAGACGGTTATATCGTATGCATCCAAGGCGTGCAAGCATGCGGGGCACAAGGGTACCGCGACGAAACCCGCCTCGGGGCGCAACTGTCGACACTGCGCCGCTGTCGAATGCCTCGTGTCCATCATTGAACACGAATATGTAGCGTTCGCCGACGCTATGTGGGACATTGCAGACCCGCTGCTCATAGACCATGTCGACGTCAAGTCCCCTCGCCCATACGGAGGCGTCTGTCTATCTCTGGGCGAGGCGCTGATACTCACCCAAAAATTACTCTGGGCCGTCCAAGTAGCGCTGCCCCAAGGATCAGCTTTGTAGGTTCAATTTATCAGCACGAGGACCGGACATGCTTCATAAATTTACGCAGAGCGTCCGCCGTGAAGAAGGCTATGCTAGACAGCTCCAAGGTCTCGTTCGCCGTTTGGATCCACAGCGACAGCTACTGGTCGAAAGAGTGGGGGCTCTGGGCCGTGACAGATGCGCTCGACGCTATCGAGGCCAAACACCTCTTCACAGCCTACTTCCTGAAGGTCGCCGACGGGCACGTCGCCACACAAGAAGATGTGCAGATGACCTTGATGGAGTTTCTTCGAATAGGCTCGTCAAACCCCCAGCTGGGCCTCGACCAGAAGCTGGTCAAGAGCGCCCTGATGCTCCGCGCGGAGGACAAGATCTGCATACGGAACTCAACCGAACGCGCCCTGCTCTGGCACTGCGTGTCTTCGTGGAGGAGACATTGGTGTACAACCTCTGCCAGAAGATCGGAGTCCAATAATTTCGATCTGCCCGCCTTCGATGGCTGCCTTACGGATTTGATGCTCTATGTCTGGTGCGACCTTTTGCGATTGAATCGCTCGTGTACTAACATCGACTCTAGCAGAGTCTTCGAATACTCGGGATACATGACTGATACCAGCAGGCCGTGCCTACCTGAGCTATGGGTTCACGAGATTGTCCACGCCTGGGCAGGTATCGTGGTAAACATAGCATCCGGTAACGGGTCACAGTACACCCCATATTCCTCCGGTACGTCAATCCTCGAACATCAAATCCCATATTTACGTTGTATACAGGTTACAATATGTTGATCGAGGTGACAAGTGTGGTGGTTGAACTATGCAAGATGCTGCGTTACTACGCGCAGCACCCGTCTAGAGCGGATTCCTTGCGCTGGGTATCCCGATTCCCCGCTAACCTCGCCATCGTCCGGTTCAACCGCACGATTTGGGTCGGCGTGCGCAACAATCTTCGTCGGCGGAACGCAGCTGTCGGTGGTCCAATCAAGCAGCTGTATTTCACATGGAACGAGTTGGGAAATGCGCTTGCCCAGTGCGAGAAGACCGCAATGAAGGCGACGTCTCCTACCCCGGAGCTATCTACCGTCGAGCGGTGTGCGTACCATGCGTGCGCATGCAATGTGTTCAAGACGTCGCACGAAATGAAAGGATGCCGAGGCTGCTGGACCGTCGTTTATTGCAACGAAACATGTCAGAGAAGGCAAGCTTCTTGGGCGTTCTCTGATGATACCGCGATACTGACGTCCTTTACTACACAAGGGACTGGCGCAATCATCGAGATGCTTGTCGTCGAGAGCGTGCAGAAAGAGCAGGAGGATGAAGATATATCTAATTGTTAGATGAAGCCTTGAAACGACTAGGGCGAAGGATGAATTGGATTTTGTACAATGTTATTCTTGGTTTCGAATGCTATCTGATAGACACCGCCCGCCTCTCGAACAGCTCATCATGTCATGGTCATTCCGCATTCTTTGGCGGACGGTACGACGGATTACACATGTCTCTGTGGTTCTGCCAATCACTTCTCTGGGTCAGCCGTCGACCAATAGCGAGATTCTGTGACCAACTCACTCTTCCTGACACCGTCCGTTGCAGTAGGCCACGGTCCAACACCCTGTACACAACCGCAGGGAGTGCGTTGGCTGGAACACGCTACACGCACATTCCTGCCGCGCACACCGTTCGAGCGGGCCGAAGTCGCGTTCCATCGTCTCCCCGCTACCCTGGAAGTCCGACTCCCTTTGATCGAGCACCCTACCGAGGACGATCCAGCTCGCGAAGAGGGGCTTGGTTGCGATGTTGGTATGCAGTTTCTTCGCCATCATGTCCTGTTTCGCACGCTGCCATGCATCGAGCGTAAACCGACGGACGGACGGAGGAGGCAGTCCCGATTCCGGCCACCGCTTGGCGGCCTTGTGCGACACCTTGCGGCTTTTCCGGAAGCTCCTAAGCATGTAGCCTAGCTCCCGTAACGCGACTATGGTCCTGTCTGTCGTTGGTGTTTAGACGTCGTGGATGCTGGAGACGACAGGGCATGAAACGTACAGCCTCTCGGCCCTCGGAGGGACTCGATTGTGAAATCTTCCTCTGTCATGAAGCTAGTATCCCTCGACATCATGCTGATCAGCCCATAGACCCATGTTTCTGGGATCGGTGGCCTCTCTTGAAGTAACCTACGCTTCTCGGCGTTCTCGAGAACGTTACTGTAAACGAACGCATCTGGATCAGTATGATGACAGTGGATCCATGAAGGGTGGCGTACAGAAGGTAACCGCAAAAGGCTGCACTGGACACCTTGTCGCACTGTCTCTTGAAATCCCGGGGCTTGCTTAGCAATAACGAGCACATCTGCGTGCGATACGCAGCAAGACAATGCCACAGCAGACCGCATTCCGCCGCCGACTCGTGGATGATGATGGCCTCTCGGGGGCGAAGCAGCTCGACGCTCTGCATGACACAGTCGAACGATCTGGAGTCTTCGTCCCTGTAGAAAATATCCCACTTCGTGCTGGCCATCAGAGCCTTCCTAAAGTCGCGTTTCATAGGCTTAGCAGTGAGCTCTTTGAACCAACGCCCGTGCTCCGGCTTCCACGTCTGGTCGACCGTCTCGATGATGGCGTCCATCATGAACACCATGCCTCCGGCTGCAATTATGGGCGAGTCCTCGTATAGCCAGAGGTAATATAGAACGTGTGAGCCTCTATACAATGCAGGGTGCATGCGAGTCCGCCTGTGACTTGGTTAGAATTGATCACAGGTATGCAAAAGTCGGACGTACAGTTCCTTCGAAATACGAGAAGCTTTGACCACCGCAATGAGCTTTCCCAGGTTCACCCGGGCAAGGTCTGGGGCGGTGCACTTTCCTGGCACCTCATCTTCTGGAATATGAGGGAACCTGGCCGCCAAATCGTAGTAGTCGATTTTGATCGCTCTGTCGAGAACCCTCTCGGCGACCTTCCAGAGGGCCTCGAGGAACGGAGCGTATCTGGCAGCTATGACCTCGAGAGCGGTGGCAACGGTGGTGCATTCCGGACAGGCGGCTGGTGGAGAGGATAGTGTGCTCAGGTGTTTGGAGTGTTCGCAGATCTTGGTGAGATAATTGACTATTCCGGTGAGGATGCTGTAGACGTCGATGATATAGGGCTGCAAATCCAATTGTACGTTAGAGACCTCTTCGGAACCAGGATACGCAATGCTCGGGAGACTTACAAGTACAATCTTCTTCCGACGATATTCACCATCGGGAGAAGTATCGACTATATCATGCTCGGTGAAGCCGCACATGAATCCGTCGTTCAGGACATCGAACACGGCTTCCAGTAGGTTGTGCTTGAGAAGAGAAACGTATGCCGTAAGGGGCAGGAAATTCTCCAAGTTGGCGCGCTGGGCCATCTCATTCGAGAGGCGGCGATGCGTAATACGCCCAAAGTTCGTATGGTCATCTCGTAGAGCGGCGGCCCAAGTGGAGAAGTCCAGGTGGTGGAAGTTCCTAGCCATGAAATGGATGAGATGTGGTACAAGCTGCCGGTAAGCCGCGTGTACGAGTCGAAACCCTACTCCCACACCGCGTGCGAGTATGTGGAAAAGGCAATCTCCGTGCAAGCGCGGAAGCACAGCACGCGCCTCGCGACGCGTTCGTGTACGCTGGAACCTGGCAGCACCGATTCAAGAAAACGCGTCTGCGAGAGAGTGATCGTTATTCACGGGACAATAACGAAGGCGTATGATTAAAACGTCTGTAGACGCGGAGCGAAGGTAAGCTGCTGGACACCGCCCCTTGAAGCCTGAGCCCTTACCTCTCCATCCGAGACTCAGAAAATCATTCACCTACAACTAGGAACGATTATATCTTGTAGGTTATGGTCGCTCTGGCTTTCCCTCGAAGCGGTCGAGTTGATGACGGACGTGCTGTCTTCCCACGGGGTTTACACTTTGAGGCGTCTATCACATCCGGATGATGGCGTGCGTCCCAAAGAGGATCTATAGTGGCGTCACGGCAAATGCCGAGAGAACGAAGCCGCCTTCACCTGCTACTGCATCACACTGGTACTTGTTGGTAGTGCGCTGGCGCTCACTGATCCGATTCAGCGACGACAATGAAATCGAGACACAAACGGGGGTCTCCGGCGGACACGATGGGGAGACAGCGCGCTGTATGTGAAAATAGTGATTTAGATGGGATACATATTACACATGATATTTTTTGTCAGTATACATATTTCTACAGAAGAGGTATTGCATGCCGTCCATGTAACTATCAGACTCGCCGTCTACACACTGGAAGCGTGATCCACATGCGACAATGACCCACGTTGGCCGGACGAGTTGACAAGTCTTGCGGTTTAGGTAGCATGATGAGAGCGACGTTACTCCGCAATTGCTGGTCGATGCTGCAGGAGGACACAAGCAGGGTCCAACAAATATGTGGGAGCATCTCATGCTGGCGGCGTTCATGATTGTAGCACTTTAGAAGTATGGGAGGAGGCTAGAGCGTACTTTGCCACAGTTGCACAGCTCGCTGGCGGTGACACAGCGTTGACGGGTAGCATCGCCTGCACATTATGGGCCAGTACAAGCGTCGATGCATGCGTGAGAAACTCAAAGTCACGCCCGCCGCCAATTTCTGGCTCTCATGTTCACTCTACCGTCTGGTGCGCGCATGATCTGAGAATCTTGGATGTTTCCATTCCCGCAACTCGTCGCTGGGGACTCGCCTCCTGACGGAAAATCGTGGTCGATGATAGTCGAGCGCAAGCATAAGTTCATCTGGATCGTGTCGGCCACGCGACCACGCGATTATCTTGAATTTCACATCATCTTGATCTTATCGTCAATGACGATCACATGACGCGCCGTCCTCCCCACTGTGAAGACCGATTTTAGCTATCGCTGAATCGGAACCCCACATCTACTTGCACCCCCAAACAGCACTAGCGCTATCTCACGCAAGTCCACATTTGTTGGGCCTCCAGGTGGGGCGTCCTCAGCTGGGGCATCTAGCAACCGTCAGCGCTCCCGTCTGGTCGTTACACGCCTCGCGCGGCATTGAGCAATAGTCCAAGCATGTCGCGTGTGGGGTCCTCCGAACTGGGCGTCTTCAATCAAATATTACAAACCACCATACCGCATCTTGCGATGCATCGAGCGGGCAGGGACTCGCCCAGTCCGCAGGAGTGTCCGTTGTAAGAGCGAGTTTACCCCTCTGCTGAAGCAACGAGGTGCGTTGATCGTTCCCAGTGAATCACGTCCATTACCGCAGTGCTGTCTTGGTTTATGTCGTGGAACGTGCATCCTAAAAATGAACCTCTCTGCAATAGGCAGGCTATGGGCCAACAAAGGTGTGGACGGACGGGCACTACTGCGACTTGGAACCAGCAGTCATCATCTATACATATATTAATAGCTTGCACTTCGTTCGCCCATGATTAATCATTTGATACCTCCGTAAGAGTCTCGTGTCTGCTCTGGCGCGTCCAAAACTGGAGGATCGACATCCGAATCAAAGTGCGACGTACAGCGTCGAAGACTCGAACGCACCCGCTACCGTACTACATCATTTACGAAGGATAACATCCGATTGGTGACAAGATAGATACGTGTACATGGCTTGAAAGACGGTAGATAGTGGAGATCGTGTACGCTGGCAAAGCGCTTGAGCCGGGACGAGGGAAGACCGCAGAGATACAAGGACAATGATAATCATCTACGCATTCAGGTTGTAGAAGACGCTCCAGAAAGTCTTATGTTCTAATGCAGGTGCCTCTGTGCCTCTTCCAATCACTGCGAGGCGTAAATCAGTGGGTTAATGTTCTCGTTTTTGTGCAGCGTGGACAAACCTTTCTTGACAAGATTTGTTGCAATATGACACCAAGAAGCACTGCTTACAGACCCTCATCGCGTGCGTAGACCTGAATACACTGCATGCGCATTCCTGGTTTGCGCAGCGCTCGAGTGGCCCAAACTCTTGACAGTCGGGCTGTGAGGCTTGAGCGGTGTTTACCCCGCGCTCGAGCATAGGACCAAATACATTCCAATTCAACCACAGTATCTGTTTCTTCGCGTGGATGCGGAAACCTGCCGCGCGCATATTGTTTCGGGCGATCTTCCATCGCGCCAAGCTGTATTTTCTGACGGCAAGAGAGGGCGGATGACGGGCCGGCCAGTGTGGTGAATCAGGAGAGGATGGGTGGCGAGAATAATAGTCGAGCATATGGATCAACTCCTGAATAGCGATTTTGAACTGGTCTGCGAAACTGTGCGTAAGCAACGACGGGGTCAAAATCAAAAGGTGCTTACCGATCCCGTGGTTGGCCTTGTCGCCGGTGAAAATCGGGCATATGACCTGCGACATCACCGAGACCATCTCATGCACCCAGAGCTCAGGGATGGGAGGTCTTCTTCCCGTTTCTTCCGACAAATTGTAGAGGATTGAACTGGGCATCGATTAGGATGTCTTCGGCACCACAGTACCACTAAAACTGTGACGTACCTCAAGTACCAGCCCATCCTCTCTCGCTTCGAGTCCTTACGGGAACATATTTGCGTGCGGAATGCGGCCATGCTGTGCGATAGGACAGAACGTTGGGCTGAGGTTCGCACGGCAAACCAGCGTTCTTTACTGAAATGAGTGAGGCAATCGATTAGTGGTTCGAACACGACGGGTTCTTCGATGCGGCGGAGATCCTTGCTGAGCTGGTAGCAGACGGCCTCGAAATCCCTATCCCCGCACTCCATTGTGACCATGGCTTTTCGGAAGAAGCCGATGTGTGGGTTATTCCCGTGGTACGGCTGAGAGTATATTAGTGTATTGGTGAAGCCGACGAAGCTTGACTCCGATAATCTCTGGTCGTAGCAGTTATTCCAGATCATGAACATGAGCATCGCGCTTTCGCAAGCGCATTCTAGAAGAGGATATGAGCTGCGGAGATCGTCAGGAGGGGTGCATCAAGATAGTGCTAGAACGTACATGCTGTCATCGGTGGAAAATGCGAAGGCGATTTCGTCTACAATTTCGTGGCATCTCACAAGACTGTCGCCTAGCGTCCAATCAGCATCTCTCAGATGCTCTGGACGTTCTTCGCATATTTCAGGATATTTCCGAGTGGAAAAGGTGTCGTAAAAGAGGGACAAAGGAGCTTCTGGATACTGTAGAATGCGCATGAAAGGCACGTATCTCGTCACGACAGTTTCCACAGCGGCTTTGATGACTGGGGATTCGGTGCTCATTTTGCGCATCCTGATTGCCTTTTGCTGATCCAGTGGCCCGTTACCTGGGGCGGAGTCTTCGACCAGATACGCGAGGATATTGGCCAGCAGCATGAGGTGATCCATGACATAGGGCTGCGTAAATGCGTGAATAAAACACTATACAGACGGGAGCCAACACTAACAACCAGTGTTTTCTGGACATAGTCGTATTCCGAAACCCCGTCTTTGGATACATCGCCTTCCGAGTCTTCTTCGCCGTAATCTCCCCACTCAAATCCACCCACGTGGTCATCACAAAGGATGTCGAACACGGCATCCAGTGCGCCGGAACCTAGGAAGACGCGCCAATCGGAGCTCGAGAGCTTGTTCAAAGTCAAACGGCCAAGCTTGTACGCGACAAGTCTACCCAACTCGGGGTCATTGTCCGCTTGCAGGGCAGGAACCCAGGTCGAGATGTCTGCGGGGTCGAATCTGATGGGCATATTCTCAAATTGAAAGTAGTGCATGAGTGTTGAATCAAGAATATAGCTCGAAAGAGACCTACCAAGCTGCGCGTAAACGGCACAAGAGGAGAGAGGTTGAAGAACACGACCACGCCAAGTGTGCGACTGATCAAAAGTCCCACGGTAAGCACGAGCCAGAAACGAGATATAAGCGCGCGTTGCTTGTTACTCTCGAGTATGACATCCACTCGGACTGAGGCATTATGCACTACCGCGGCCGCCACGCGGCCAAGGAAACCTAACCTGCTATGATCTAGTACACCCTGAAACAAGAGCTCCGATGCTTCTTCCAATCCCTGAAAGAGCGGTCAGTGTGACGATACTATGGGTCGAGTGTGGCAAGCGTACTTTTCCTGACAGCTTTTGTTACAATATGCTACCAAATAGCATCGCTTGCAAGACTTCATCGGGTGCGACGACTTGTACACGCTGCACATACATTCCGCGTAAGCGCAACGCTTGAGTGGTCCGAATTCTAATCGGTTGGGGTCTGCTACAGAGACTGCGGCGGCCACTCCAAGCTCCAGCTTAGAGCCGAGCTCATTCCACGCAGTCCATAGTTGTTTCTTCTGTGCATGTAAGTGGAAAAATTCCGAACGCATAGTACGGCGAGCAATTTTCCATTGCGACAGACTGTATTTCCGTGCGGCGAGTGTGGGAGGGGATCGAGCGGCCCGATGTGCGGAATCCGAGGAAGATGGATGACGGGAGTAATAGAGCAACATACGGCTTAGAGCCAACAGCGCCAAGGTGTATATGTCTATAACGCATGCTATGAATATCATTCGAGAAAACTTGAAACTGCTCACTCACTCACTGCGACGTTGTTTGAATTGTCACTGAATGTGGGACATATAACTCGTGACACCAGGGCAACCACCTCGTGTAGCCAAAGTTCTGGTAGAATAGGTCGCGCGCCTGATTCATCCCATAAATGACAGATCACAGAGCTGAGACTCTGTTAGTGCGCTCGAGAAATGATTGTCAAGACAACGGACCTGACAAAACATCCCACCTCTGTGCCATGCCAGTGATTGTCACCGGACCAATCCAAAACTCTATCTTCCTCATCCTCCTCGGAACAGACCCTTGCACGGAATGCGGCCATACTACGCCAAAAAATAGAACGCTCAACGGAGCTTCGGGAAGGGATCCAACCTTGCTCGTGGAAACTTATAACGCATTCCATGAGCGACCCAAACATGAACGGCCCAGGGGAGCGGCGAAGGTCGTTGCTGATCCGGCGACAAACAGTCTCGATTGTCGTGTCGCCAAATTTGTTGTCCTTGATCTGCTGAAAGAAGGCAATGTGCGGGGTTTCTCCGTAGTAGCTATCTGATTGGTTCAGCGTGTCAGTAAGAGCAAGGAACCCTGCATCCGCGATGTCGTAGTCGGTGCTGCGCATCCACACCAAGAACATGATCTTGGCGCTCTCGCAAGAGCACCGAAGGAGGAGATCTCCGCTACGGAAACATGATCAGTAGAGTATCTGCAGCGAGGTTGAATGAACATACACGTCCGTGTCGTCAGAAAATGCACATAGGAGGTTATCCAGGTTATCGTGGCATTCAAAAAGAACATCCCCAAACGTCCACTCCATGTCACATACGTCTTGCTGATACCTATATCCTATGCTGTCCGGATACAGCCGGGGGGAGGTTGCGTTGAGATAGTTCCTGAGGGTGCTTTCTTCCTCCAATAGGAGTTGGACAAAGACCGAATACTTCGTTGCGACTGTCTCGATGGCAGGCTGTACGAAGCTGGGTTCAGTCCTGCAGAAGCGTGGGTCGCTAATGTCCTCCCGAGGACCCGTTACTGAGCCCGCTCCTTCTGCCAAATACGCAAGCGCATTGACGAAAATCATTAGTAAATCCATGATACGCGGCTAAATATGTGTAGTAAGTGCTGGTAATTAGATGGCGTAGTTCCGTATATGTTACAAACACACTCACGACGAGGTCCTTTTCGAAATACTCATCATCGGCCAAGGTTTCCCACTTGCGGCCGCCCATGTCGTCACGGCAAAGCATGTCAAGCAAAACGTCTAGTAGGCCATGTTTCAAGAGCTTCTGCCAGTCGGAATCTGATATTCCACGGAAGCACTTTCTGGCAAAACTCGGCGCAATGAAGCCGCGGCGATCTGGGTCGGTATCCAAACTGAGAGCATCTACCCAGTCGACGATGTCGGTAGGGTCGTAGTCGCTGACTACCATATCCATGACGTTCTTGGGTATGATCACATGCGTAAGAATTGTATAATGCGGAAGACATTCATAACTCACGATGATGTCTGGGATGAGAGTCGCTGGAAGACATGGCCTTGCCCCACGAGCCAAATCGTTCGAAGGTTCCCACGGTAAGCGCCAGTCAGTAGCATTCAGTATAGACCGGTACACGTTCGGAGCCATCATGTCTCGACCGTGGCCCAACTAAAGCCTCCCAAAAGCTTAGCATAGGTGTGACATACTCGGCGCAATAGCGTTCTGTTGGGTCACTTCTGGCACAAGTCAATGAATTGCTCCAGCGAGACCTTCTCTCCCCCATAAGATGTCTTCAATCAAGCGCAGACGTCTTACAAAGCAACGCGAGTAACCGTACCCTACGTCTGAGAACAATAAATTCGATGATTCTCCCAATCTCTGAGAGGGGGATCAGTATTTGGGGCAAACCCGCCAGTGTAGCGTAGTAAACGTACTTCTCCTGGCAATTTCGATTGCAATACGCTGCCAGATAGCACCTCTTGCAGGCCTTCATGGGAAGCGAGCATTTGTATACACTGCACATACACGCTTGGTTCGCGCAGCGCTGGAGTGGTCCAAATTCTCTTGGGCCGAGGTCCGCGCCAGGCTCCAACTTAGCACCAATTGCGTTCCATGCCGTCCACAGACGTCGTTTCTCCGCGTGCAAGTGGAAACACTTCGCACGCATAGCACGCTGGGTGGTTTTCCATCGCGTGAAAGTATAATTACGCACAGCAACTGATGGCGGCGTGCGAGCCGACCGATGCAGGGATTGGCGGGACGATGGATGGCGCGAATAGTAGTGCAGCATACCAGCCAGCCCCATCAGCGCCTTGACGTATTGATCTTCGTGACATGGTGTGAATACTATCCGACAAACTTCTAAATTACGCACTCACTTATTCCATTGTTGTTTGATTCATCTTTGAACGTGGCACACATGGCACGCGAGAGCACGACAATTGTCTCGTGTACCCAACGCTCCGGTAGAGAAGGCCGTGGTTTCCTTTCATCCACTGCGCTACAAATGACGGTGCTGCGCTTTCGTCAGATTGTGTGAGGAGCGCTCGTCTAGGTAACACACCTCACGAAATACCCCATCTCGACGACGACAGGATTGTCATCGGGCCACTGGTCATCCTCAAAGATACCCTCAGTGCAGACTCTTTCACGAAACGCCACCATGCTACTCCACAGGATAGAAAGTTCCGTGCGGCTTTGTTCAGGAATCCAATTTTGCTGACGGAAGAGAACGAGGCATGTGATGAGTCGGTCGAACATGAATGGGTGGTGATGGCGGCGGAGGTCGGAATGCATCGCTTCACAAGCGTGTTTCGTGATCATGGCTGTGGTTCTATCGTCCTTAATCTGCTGTAAGAAGGGTGTATACGGGTCCCGCCCGTACAATCGAGACGAATGCAAGAGCGTGTCGGTAAAACCGAATAATGCTGCATCCGAGGCGGCCCATTCCTCGCTGTGCATCCATAGCTGGAACATTAGTTTCGCGCTTTCACAAACGCACGCTAGTAAAGGATCGCCGCTATGAAGAATACATGAGTAAACGACGTAAGGCGAAGTGAGGTCAAACATACACATCCGCGTCCATGTGGAACGTGATAGATATGGTATCCAGAGTTTCATGGCATCGAGCAAGGACATTTGCGAAGGTCCATCGCTCATCGACCACATTCTCTTCGCACTCTCCCATCGTCTCCGGATACATTCGCAAAGAAATCATGTAGAGACACATCGGTATCCATGGGCTTTTCTCCCTTAGCAGGAGCCGGATGAAGGCCGAGTACTTCGTCATGACTACTTCGAGAGCAGACTTGACAAAGCTAGGTTCGCCATTGCAGTAGCGTAGTCCGACTGTCTCCTCCTGCGTGCCGCTGACCGAGCCTGCTCGTTCGGCCAGGAACACAAGCGCGTTGGCGAAAATTATGAGTAGATCAATCATATAGGGCTGAAACGTGGACCTGTTAGCTACAAAGAATTCGCATACATCTCGAAATACTCACAATAAGTGTCTCTTCGAGATAGTCGCTCTGCGCAGAGTCGAAAACATCCCATCTGCGGCCGCCCACGTCATCGCCGGACAGGATATCGAGTACAGTGTCAAGCAGGCCGTGTTCTAGAAGTTTATGCCAGTCGGGGTCTACTATGTCATGAAAGCATTTCCGAGCAAATGTTTGTGTGTTGGCATAGTCGGGGCCAGTGTCCGCTTGCAAAGCAGAAATCCAGGCAGTGATGTCGTCAGGATTAAATTCGGCAGGCATGCTCTTGGCTACTGGCAGTAAATGTTCGTGCGTGTAAGTATCGTGCGATATGGAACTATATCCATAGCTTACGGTGTCGTGTTCTGTGCCCGCCTCACGTACGGTTGGGAGGAGAGACCATCAGTTTTTTGGGCAAGACAGCAGCCAAGCGATCGAAGTTCCCACGGTAAGTATGTATTCTAACGATTTCTGCTACTGTCTTGCGTTGCCGCCACCGATGCCATGATCTCTCTGTTATGTCTACAAGGCACTACTTTAGATGTCCCATTGCTCAGAGGAACTCTCTTGAAGCGTACCTTTTCGCCTGGGAGTAGATGAGCGATCAACGGTACTCGGCCCCCCTCGCTTTTAAAGTTGATCATAGCCTTCAGGGCCGTCCAACGTCCACCATAGCAGTATACTGCAGTCGAAATCATTGAAAATCTCGGGCAATAGTCTGCCATACGCCGCCGTCGTCGCCTCACGAGTCGTTGACGGCCGAAGCACATGCGTGAGCCTGTACCGATGGAATTCCTCAATGAGACCGGGTAAGTCCTACACATGCTCAAGTAATCACCAGAAAGTTCATCTCCGGGCGACTTTCTTCTTCACGAAACCATGCCTTCGTTTACGGCGCGGACTGTATCTCGATGAGGAGTCTCCGACGGAATTCCAACAGTAATCTAGCCAAGGTCAGCGGTTCAAGACCATGACTCAGTGGGGTAAACACTTTTCTTATCTTTGAGAGTGTTTTCTCGAGCGGGGGCTGTGCACAGCTGCCCCTGTTGACCGAGTGTCGCAACGGTTGGTGGTCAGCAATGCGGCGGGACCTCGGGCCCGGAGCGGGCGCCAATCATCTGATGCGTATCTTGACCTTTTCGGACGCTCCCGCTTGCCTTCTCGCGACTTGAGCTGTAACCACACACGTCGAATCGCGCGCCCGTGAGACGGCAACCTAGACTCAAATCTTATCTGCACGATGTCACAAGGAATTAGACATCGGGCCAGGTCTATATCAACCTGCTGTGCGCTTTGTTTACTATCTGACTCGTATGTCACTTATCTCCCACCGCCGTAGGGCACACATCTTATCTTGCTGGCTTAGTGCAATATCGGTGCGGTCCCCAGGGAGCCGTGAATGCCGCAGATAAGCGTGTGCGAACAAACATATAAGTCCGCGGGGTACACCACGACAAAGAGACCCCTCGTTTGAGCGTCGAAAAAGCCAGTCATGGTATCCCGCATCCTCACCTCCCTTCTCGCTGTCCTCCCACTCCTCGCAGCCTCATCATCTGCGCAACAACGAAACTTCCATGCTCCTACCACGCTTTACGACCAAGTGAACTTCACGTCACTCTTCGCGCCCGCATCGGCCGAAGCAAAGTCGCCTGTGAAGGCTTGGGATGCTCAGTCGTACAACGGAATCGCGAGCTATGCGTCGACGAGGCCCATCAGATGTTTCGGAGGAGATGAAGGCGTCATGTACGATGTTGGGGTGCTTGGTGAGTCCGTTTATGTCTGACGCCGCCGGGTTGCTGACTAACATGCCATGTCCCAAGGTGCGCCGTTTGATACCGCAACGAGCTTCAGGCCAGGGTGTGTGCTATACCGTCTTCATGAGAGGGTCTTCCTAACGCGCTCGTTTTGCGTAGAGCTCGCTTCGGACCTAACGGTATCCGCCAAGGCTCAAGACGTTTGAGCGTCGATAGAATCAACGTACCGATGAAGCTTCGTGTGAGCGACTACCTCAACGTCGTCGACTGTGGTGATGTCCGTGAGTATCATCTTGCACATTTCAGAAACATGCTTCTCATATGGCTCAGCCATGGTCCTCACCGACAACAAGGTGGCACTGCGGCAATTGGAGGTCGCAAACGCGGCTCTCCTTTCCCGCACTTCATTGCGCTCAGACTCGAACCTGCAAAAGGGCATGAAGAGCATTGCCAAAGACGGAAAGTTCCACCCTCGGGTCCTTACCATTGGTGGCGACCACACTATCACACTTCCCCTCCTCCGCGGCGTCGCCGGCATCTACGGTCCCGTCAGGTATGAACAAAGTTTCACCTTGTTGGTCGTGTATATCCTGATTTTTCCTCTCAGTGTCATTCACTTCGATAGCCATCTCGATACATGGAAGCCACGCACATGGGACGAGAACAGCCCATGGCTCCCCGGAGAGGAGGTTCCCGTCAGCCACGGAAGCTACTTCTGGTACGCGCACAACGAGGGTCTCCTCGCACCCAACAACGCCAACATCGTAAGCCCTTCGTACTCCTTGACCGAACTCAGCCTGACCACATCGTGGCTAGCATGTCGGCATTCGCAACGCCCTGCACGGGTGGGATGACGAGGAGAACGACCGTGACGTCGGATTCGTCATCTCGTACGCGGAAGACATCGAGGAGGTTGGCTGGAGAGGCATCATCAAGGCCATCCGGAAGGCCGTTGGCGACAACCCAGTCTACATCACTCTCGACATTGACGTCATCGACCCGTCCATGGCTCCTGCGTACGCATTCACTTTTTATTCTAACTATGTCCCATCTAATCATACGCCCATACAGGACCGGAACGTAAGTTTATGGACCCAATCTGCGAAGTGAAAACACGCTGAATTTGATCCTTTGCCCACAGCCCTGAGATTGGCGGTATTACGACGCGGGTGAGCCATTTTTCTGCACTACCATATTCGCGATCTGACAAATTTCGAACGTTTGTAGGAGATCAAGAAGATCCTCCAAGGTCTCGCTGGCCTCAAGATCGTTGGCGCTGACATCGTCGAGGTCGCTCCTGGGTACGACACTCAAGGTAACTCGCGACAATTCTTACAGCGTGTGACCGAGGTAGCTAATTCCCTCCTCCGCCAGACGAGATCACGCAGATCGCCGCCGCAAACATTGGCTGGGAGATGCTTGCGCTCATGGCGCACACACCGTTGTCAGCATAGGCTGTAACTTCCCCCATCCTCTTACTATAACTATTTTGTATACTGGGCATATTATTTCATTACGGCATTTTTCGCTTTCAAGTCCTACGGCTTGGCCTAGTCCTCCATGTGCTCAACCTCAGATATTCCGTTGTGCGCCTAAGTAGGCTGGGGGAGCGGCGTGGCCGTAACTTTCTTCACGGGCCACGCTTTCGTCTTCTTGGAGCCTCGTGGCCGTAAACCGAGCGCGCGGTTTCGAAAGTACTCTGGCTAGCCGACTTGCTGCGTTCTTTCCTTCACCCCCCACGACTCATACTGCCGCGGTACGTCCTCTGTTCGCTGATCCCTGCGCACGGATACGACGGTTCCTCTTCGCTGACACGCCACTACGTAGACGATGGAGACCCCAGCTGGCATCAATTCGCCTGTCTGCGAGGACGCACCTTGCTTTCCACCAGAGCTCGTGGACGCGGTGGTCAAGGAACTGCATCCAGCGCTATGGGACCCGCGGTGGCCCGAATCCCCTGAATCGAAGCAAGATCTGCACGCCTGCAGCCTTGTTTGCCGATTGTGGAATGGAGTTGCCCGCCCACATCTATTTCGCGACATTTCTTTTTCGTTCCAGCGCCACCGCTTCACTAGGCTAGCCGCAAGTCCTCCACCGCTGGAGCAGTCTTGGCGACTATTTTGCTTGAAGAGACAGAACGTCCGTCACAAGACCTTGGAAATGCTTCTATGCTTTCTCCAGGCCTCTCCTTCCGTATCGTCATGCGTGCGTAGGCTTAAACTGGATATGTGGCCCGACATTCTTTTCCGATTTAACGAAGACAATCAAGTTGATTCTGTGGTTTTCAACGAGATTCTTCAGAGACTCCCCCGTCTGCAGGTTCTCCATCTGTGTAACATCTTACTCAAGTCGCCAATCCTCTCCAACCCCTATCGATCAGCGATCTGCCGACTTCATATCGTGTCGTACGGATGCTATTATAGCTCCGGGGGCGGCAACTTTTCCCAACGCATCTACACCCTCTCTGATCTCAACAACATCCTCGCCTTCTTTACTTCGATAGACGAGCTTCAGATTTCCCAGATTACCATGCACAGTGATGTTCAAGATGGAGACGAGCATCCTGGACTTGGCCCTAATCCGGTCAGAGTCAAATCCCTCATACTCGGCGGGACGAGCTCTCTAGCCGTTCCACATTTCGACGTCATTGCGGAAGGGGTCGACGTGCGCTATCTACGCAGGATTACCGTTATGAGCCTGCAAGAAACCGGGCAAAGCATGCCCTTGGTCTCTCGGACATTTCTTCGCCAGGCGGGAAAATATATACGGCAATTTCGATACCACATACATCGTGGTCTAGGACCAGGTGAGCATAGCATCCTCCTCACCCCCTCAGCCTCAAGCTCACAAACCACAGATATAGGTGTTGCTGACATCTCCCCGTGTGGCAACATCGAAGAGCTTACTATAGGCATGACAGTGCAAGACGACGACGCCCGCTGCATTCCGGACGGCATCGAACACCTTATAGCTTTCCTTCAATTCATACAAATGCCTACCCGTCTGTGCGAGGTGGTCTTCGAGGTCAGCTTCTTTGATGCGAGTAACGCTCCTCTACGGGACGCGGACAACTTCAACTTGCTTGATCGCGCTCTCTTCGATCTCGTCGACCGCTGTCCGGTGTTAGACGGGATTTTTGTGGAGGTCATCGTCAAGGGTGCTGAGAACATTCGGGAAGACGCCTTCCCCACCATTATCAGCGTTCTCTTTCCACAACTCTACTCTAAGCACATGCTCACGTTCCGACCGGCGAGGAAGGACGTATGGAGCGAATTGTAAGTTATAATCGTGTTCGGACTTGCCGACAGTGTTGACATCTCCCCATAGCGTCTAACACGACGTCAGTCTGACGCGAGGATACTCCATTTTGTAGCTCTCAACAGCTTCTATACAATCCCTCGATTCCAAAGAAAATAGCGCACCCGGATCTGTCGACTGAATATGTGTACATGTTCACTCGTCTAGATTTATCGATACAATCCAATGTTCATGCATGTAATGCTATACAAATGCAGCGTACGGAAGAATGTCCAAAACAGTCCAGTCATAAATTGTCTTTCGTCATTCATATCAGAGCCGAGAGGAGCGCGACCAGCGCGACGGGCACGATGCCAGCGTACTTTCCCCCAGGAATCATTGTTGATGCAGCATTTGAGTCACCGCCAGCGGTGTCGGTGCCGTTGAGTTGTTTCGCGCGGGTGACAAACGCGTCGAAGGTATTCCCACCTGACGCAGGCGCATTCACGGAGAAGACCATGCCCTGCCCGCAGTGATTGGTCTGTCTGCAGAAAACCCATATGGGCGCAGTCTACGTGACGTGAGCAGAAACTCAGATGACGCAAAGGATCAGAACTTACGTTGTTGATCTGGACCGTGAAAGTCGGGAAAGACGTCGTACCGTTTTGAACGGGCATGCTAGAGTAGATAGTCAGTTGGTGGGTATCACAGCGCAGACCGAATAACTTACAATCCAGAGTCGAAACCGACTTGTCCGCTGGTGCTCGTGTCCGTGAGGTCAACGCAAGGTGCGGCAAATGTGCTCTGAGTCGCGGTGTGGTTCTTCGCACGGAACTCGAAGGTGACTGTGTCGCCGACCTGTGCAGTGATATTCGCGGGGTCGAAGGTGAGTGCGCCAGCGCCACCGACGATTATATGGTGATCTGAGGAGAGCGTGGTCGGAGTAGAGTAACTTGGGACCGGCGCGGCAGAGGTTGTGCTGGGCGCACTGGATGAACTAGGCGGTATGCTGGAGGCGGGTGGAGTAGAGGCGGGTGGCACGGAAGTCGATGCCGGCGGAGGTGCAGAGGTGTCTGCCGGCTGAGACGTGGTTGTCTGTACGGGAGCCGAAGACGATGCTTGAGGGGGAGTGCTGGAAGCTGGGCTACCTGAACTCATGGCGGCTGCACGGAATGCATCGAAGCGTTCTCCGGGATTGATCGCGAAGACCATACCCTGCTGGCAATGGTTTGCCTGTCGGCAGTACACCCATACTGGGTTGGTGTCGAGTACTGTGTACTGTGCAGCAGGGAATGGGCCGGTGAAATTGTCGGCCACAGGAAAGCTAGGGAGATTATGTCAGAACTTCAGCAGAAAGCCGTCTGAGTAGCGACATACAATCCAGAGTCGAAGCCTCCTGTTTCATGCTGACACGGACTCTCAAAGGTGGACTGCGTAGCAGTGTGGTTCTTCTGCATGAAGATGAATATCACGACGTCTCCTGGTTGTGCATTCTAAAATGACCTCAGCTTCCGGTCGGCCGCGGTGGAGAATGAACTAAACGTACCACCGTCGAGGGACTGTAAACGAGCCCACTAGGTCCTCCAACTGTGACTTGTAGCTGTGCACTAAATGCAAAATGGGCGAACGCAAGCGTCGCCAGGGCTATCCAGATATTATAGAGCATTGTAAGACTTGTGTATCGGTTCTCGTGGTCGTAGGTGTGGAGGAATTATCACAAGAGACGTAGAGTTATGGGGGACGAGAAGGAGGTCGCTACGAGAGGAGTGGGTATCGTCGGGGCACGGGTATAAAAGAGATTGAGCGGAGCACCATGTTGCTGAAGGCAAGGCGTTTTATTATGTTCTGTAGCGCCCGTCCATTGTTCTCTGCCTATGGGCGCCTATCATCGTTGCAGCATTGTTTCGTCCAAATTAGGCAACTGACTTGAAACGTATGTCTAGTATCGCGAACTCCGTGAACAATGCGCGGAACATGACGGGGGTAGAATCATAGGCACGTATGGTCGATGCATAATATTATATAGTACAGTTGCGCAATAAGATCGGGGCACATACATGGATACAGATGGTGTCGTCGATACTGTTACAGTCCAATATTGAATGTTGTAGATCCTCCGTGATGATGTTTAGGGTGTGCCACCTCCAGTCTGAATAACATGTTCTTCAACAAATTTCCCCCACTTCTTGAGAATAGGCCTGACTACAAGTTCCCACTCTTGACCCTTGCGCTTTCCTGGCGGAAAGCGTTCGAACGAGAAGATCTCCTTGTGCATCTTCCCACCTGCGATATCGTTAATACAACGACGAGAGATATCTGGATTGACGTACAGTCAGGGCATTTCCGCTTGGTCTTCTCCTTTGTATTGAACGTTACGTCGTCGAACTCGATCTTGGGGAAGCGGGGTAACAAATGCTGGGAATTGTGTGCGATATCGGCAAGCTCGAGATGCACAAGTCTCTCAAGGCGGAAGCAGAATGCACCTGGAGGGCCAGGCGCTAGCCTTCCGTTCATCAGGTCTGCCGGATCCACATCATCTTCGCACGGATGATAGCCTCGAAGGACTTGCTCTTTGCCCTCGCACTGCTTTGACCACTCCGCGAGGCGTTTGTTGACCAAAACACTTCGCCCTACTTTGATATGCGCGATGTCCGGAGTGCTCTTGTCTGCTGAATAGTCAGACATACAAGCCTTCCCAAGCGCGAATTACGCGTACCTCGGATCTCGAACGCGTAAATATAGCCGTCCTTGTCCGCCTTTGAGGCAAGCTTGTTGATCTCGTGACGGAGCGCTGCTTGAGTGTCCTTCTGCAGGTACGGCGGTATCCAATCTGTTGGCTCACGATCGAAAACAGTACAAAAGTCGGCTATAGCTCGCTTACCGGTGTACTCGATCCAAGCGTTGTTCGCCTTGCGCGAGTGGAAGCCGGTGGGCTTTAGCACCTCCTTGATATGAATATGGCAATAGCGCTCAATATCATCGTCTGCGTCTGAGTCAACGCGGGCAAGAGGTGTGGGGATCTTTGCAGAGTTCTTGCAGCGCTCGCCCGACTTCGTAGTGCCGCTGCACTGCCGCGCACTGCTTGAGAGGGACGACGGCGACGACTTGACGCGATTGCGAGGATTGGCGGGGGTATTTGGTATTACGAGCAAGTTTGCATTTGGACGCACGCGGGGAGGCGTGGCAAACACGTTTTGGGGTGGCCTCTGCGCAGTCTGGGGATCTGAGTGCGGACGCGCAGGGAGAGGTGGTGGGATTAGGCCCTTGGGTGGGGTGCTGGGAAGTAAAGGGTAAAGCTGGCCACTTGCGGCCATTTCCTGCAGCGCAATTTGAGTAGTGAGAGACGTCTTGTGCTGGGGATAGTGTTCTGGGATAGGCATCAGAGGTGGTGGAGTAGGCAACGGGTCGATGTGCTGAGGCTCCGGAAATAATGGCGGGCTCGATACCCTTCGCGAGCTAGCTGGAGTTGCGGGGAGTGGTTTGTGGCGTGCATCTCCAGCCTCGTCGCCGGGAGCAAACCCGCCGACGAATCCCGGCTTTGGCTTTGGCTTTTCCTCCACCGGGGGGACTCTGCCCAAGACCATAATCCTCTTGAAGTGTTCCGAGAGGGTATGAGTGGGGTCGTGAGGCTCGCTTGTCCGTCGGCGATGTTTCATGATGCAGCAGAATATCGTGAAGAGGTGGTAGTGGGAAGAAACGCGTCGGCAGGCGCATCACACGCTGCAGCGCCCCGCCGTGTCCATGCGTAGACGCCGGTTGCCTCTTCAGTTCATTTGGCGCCCATAATATGACGCGCCACGCGTTTGCCGAACAGTTGCCTAATACAGATCCGTGTATCTTGACCTCGATCTCTTTACCCCTTCAACACTCGACCCCCCAAACGAACAGTCTCTCAGCATGGAGGACCCAGAGTTAGCAGCTATCCGTGCGGCGCGGATGAACCAACTTCAACAACAAGGAGCGCCGAGTACGAACACCGGCGCAGGCGGCGAGGAAGCTGCTGCTCAGCGGGCCGCCGACGACGAAATGCGGCGAAATCTCCTCGCCACCGTCTTGGATCCTCCCGCTAGGGAACGACGTATGTCAATAGCCGTCTTCCTGGATTGACTCGGGCTCATCATCGGCCGTGATAGTGGCCCGCATTGCCCTTGTGAGCCAAGAGCGTGCGCGGCAGATCGAGGCCATCCTGCTACGGATGGCACAGACAGGACAACTGAGAGGACGTGTGTCTGAGGAGCAGTTGATAGATCTGCTTGAGAAGGTGAGCTTCTACGTCCGCATATCCTAGCGAGCTGCTGACTCGAGAGACAGGCGGATGAGGCGCAATCAAGGAGTAAACCCAAGCAGGGTAGCATTGTGGTGAGTCCGGACTTATGTATGCCGCGGGTATGGCTTATCTTTTCTTCCCGTAGTTTCAGCGCAGAAAAGGCGGCTTTGACGACGACGACGACTTCTGATTTGCGTTACCTCAGGTAGCTTTCTGTATTGTCGATCTGTATCTATCTCATGCGTACCCTTACCTGTCAATAGTGTCGCTATGTACTCTGCTATCTAAATGCCAATCGATACATGTTCTCGTGTCGAGTTTGAACGACCGTTTGGCACCAGGCTTCGATGACCTCCCAAGTCCCACCCGCGTCCTCGCCAGTCCTCTCTGTGCAAGTCTTAAACAGTCGGAGCAATCCACATATTTTCTCTTCGCATTGACCAACGCCACAGTACTCGTACCGCGTCCGCTCCGTGCGGTCGTGTGCTGATCTGAGCATCTCCATACAGACACTAGAACGCCGGTAGAACGCCAGCGCCCCTCGGGGTTTCCTTGTTTGGAGGCTCGGGCAGGAGTGTCAAGATTAAGCGCCGACACGGGTGAGTAAGTGCTAGACGATGGCTCCTGTGTGCGAGGTTCGGTCAGACGTTGCCTCGCCATTTCGCCCACAACCCCCACATCACCTACGTTGCAGATAAACATATAGGTAGCCATGCCCAAAGTCCCCAACGATCCCATTCGAGTACATGACCCGTCACCCTTCAAACCAAACGTTAACAGCTTGAAGCGTAATCAGGTGCGTCCCCGCATCGTCGATCCCCGTCTCCGAGGGGGACACGTTCCAAGACTACGTGTATCTGACAACCACCCGTTAGGCATGCCATCAGTGCCGCAAGCGTAAATTGGTGTGTCTATTCTCTCTCCCACTGCCTGTCCGAGTTGCTGACCCTGATTTCAGAAGTGGTAAGTGAGGCCGAGCACGAAGTCGCCCGAAGACCGATCTTGAGACTCAATCTCATTTGCTGCGAAACAGTGATGCTAAACGGCCATGCTCGACCTGTGTAAGATCTCATGCCTATGCTCGTGCCCATTCGTCGCCGGCCGAGCGGGCCTCGATTCCTGAGCATCCCGATTGCACTTATGACGAGGGTACGTCGATCACCGGTAGTTGCAATGTTGCCGTGCTGAATGATATCTAGTATCCACCGCACCCCTTCCTGAACAAGTGCCTCCTCCTCCGAAGACTCGTTACGAGAAACTGGAGAGTAGAATCAGTACGTCCAACCGATCGGGCGATCATTATTCAGGCTGATCGGTATGAAGATGAACTTGAATCTTTACTCCGCGAGAAGGGCAGCACCAGTTCGAATCCTAACTCACCGAATGACGGTCAAGGTCCCTCCAACAATGCCAACACGAACACGAGCACAAATAATGCCGTACCCTCCATCAACGACATGAACGATTTCGGGATATTCAACGGAATCAACTCTACCGCGCCAGATTCCGTTCCTGACATGTCTTCATGGCAAGATATGTTCCTAGCCCAGGCGTTCAATGGCGTCTTCGGCGGGGAACCCTTTCAGCCGCTACCGAGTGGGCATCTTGGCGACCTCGCTACAGTCGCCTCTACTATGGACGGTCACATGCCACCAACAAGTTCTACCAACGCGTCGACACCATCGTCCGACAGCCAGAGCGGACACTTGTCCATGTCCCCGCCTTCAAATACCGACAGCGGATACTCCGGGGCGTCCCCTCTGGTCGACGTCACCCAGAATTTGATGTATCTTTCTTGGCCGCCCAATCTGCCAGAACCTGCGACGACTCGCCATCTGTAAGGACATGATTTCTCGTCACGAAACGTCTTCAGCTAATTGCCATTTTGCACAGAATACACTCATTCTTTGCGCATCATGTTCACGCATATCGTCTTTTCCACGCTTCCTCGTTTTTCCCATGCCTTGATCTGCATCCCACGGATCCCAGCTTCCCCGCAAAGTCCGTCCTACACATGATGTGCTGCATCGGCAGCCTGTATACTTCTTCTCTACCCAATGGCGAAGTTGTACAAGCTAACACCTGTGAGCTTCCCCTGATCATCGACAGAAACACGGCTGACGGCTCCCCTCAGTCGACACTCTGACACAAAAAGGGCAAACAAGGCCAAATTTGTTCGCTAATCGACATGCAAAATTCGCCAATGATTGTATAAACGATGAGCTTTCGCGCGGAGAACATTTGTTTGAGAACACCCAAGGTCAGGTGCATCTCCTGTCACGATCGTGCGGGCGCTGACGAAGGGTATTTGTAGCACGCCTGCTATACACCTGGTATATTTTCAGCCATGCTAGGTAAGAGATTCCAATTGAGCACAGCATCCTCTACATCTTACACTGGGTCTTGACAGATGGATCGAGGTACATTTACGCTCATGCTCTGGATGAATTGTACTGATCCTTGTCCAGTCCTGCCTCAACTCAGCTATGTCGATGCGGGCGACAGTTCCATTAGCATTGAATGTTGCACCCCCCTTCCATGGTCTATACGCCTCCCTCACATGCGATGACCGACCACCTTCCATCATACCAGAAGCGAAGAATGCGCTTGAGGAGGAGCTGAGACGTAACACTTTCTGGATAGGTCCGTCGCTTTACCAAGTACAAATCCATCTATCATGCTAACGAGCATTTCAGCGTATTGCATGGACCGGCAACAAGGTGCTGGGAACGGATGGGCAATGAATCTCGACGACAGGGACGTCTTCCAGATGCTTCCCCTGCGATACGATATGTTTGAGAGTGGGGTACGTCGAACCCTCTTCTTAAGAGAATCATCACCTTTGACGAAATACCCTACATAGCTTCTAGTGCCCCCGCCGCACCGTCAATGGTCGCACGCCAAGGACATTTTCTCTGTGCATCCAGAAGACCAGATCGACCCCTTCGTCATGTACTGCAAGGCGTCGATGCTGATGTCCCGCGTGAAGAACTTCAATCTGCGTTACCGCGGTCTGAAGTACATCGAGGACCCCTCTGTCATGCATCCACAGACAAGTACCGGTGGGACTGCACACCCCTTGTCTATTCGGACGACGCCGGCATTCATCGAGCTTCATCAAGCCACACAGAACATGAAGGCTGCGATGACGAAGTACATGAAAGACCCGATGAAGGATGGCAAGTTTGACGCATATGTGTTCAACACTTGGAACATCGTTCACCTGTAAGTCAGATGGATGGTCTGTGGGTGGCCCTTGCTGATATATTCTAGGGCAATAATACGCCTGCACGAGCCGTTCGCTTTGCCTGGGAACGAAGCGTGCACCTCGGCGTTTGCGATCCTCCAATCGTCTCGCGCGATAATCGATCTACTCCACGGGCTTAGTTCAACCAGCTATGATGTTTCCTCACTCGACAGCTATCCATTTGTATGTCAGATCGCGTGCATCTCATGTTTTCGTTTTTGCTGACTTTTCTACAGATATGTTGGTACATGGCCGGGCGCACTTTGGTCAGATTCCTAAAGGCTGCCCTCGATGCCAAAGTACACGATCAAATCGTCCCATTGAAAACCGAGATTTCGTTCCTTAGGTGAGATTGACTTTCTGTAACTTAACAGCAAGACTTACGTATCTCACAGGGGCATGCTGTCTAAAGCCGGAGAACGCCTACCTCTTGCCGGTATGTATGCAATACCCCGTCCTCCGCGCCTTCAACTGATAGTCTTGTAGCCTCTTACACGAAGCTTTTGAACAATGTTATTGTTCAGACGTGTGGTCAAGAGCTGGAAGAAATACATGTCTCCGCTCACCCGGAGCCGACTTATGGCGAGACACAGTTTAGGTTCACAACTCACTCATCCGACACACCTACCGCTTCTATCTCAGTCATGGGTTGACGAATTTATTATTCCCGATACCGTAGGTAGAGGGTCTTGGGGCGATCTCGTTAACGGATCTTCCGCACCCGATGCAAGATCTGGCAAAATCGATAAATTTGGCAGGCAGACTGCGCCGGCTCATTGGCACGTGCTGCAATTCCAACCTGCCCTAAACTATTGCAGCGCAAATAACTCCTCTCCATGTACCTCTTCACTCACCGCGGGCGTGGCGTTGATATTATTGTTGACCGCGGTGGGTCTCTGGAATGTGTGACAATTTCTAAGTGCACGGCGGCGTTGCCGCCGTGCTCAGGCCAAGCTCAGGCCAAGCTCAGGCTGCCACCGCGTGAAAAGTGCTGCTTCAAATAATATCGTAGCTCATTTATCTTCAATAAATACATGTCGTTGCACTCTCTTCTCAATTAGCTAGTAAGTTTAGTCTTCTCTCCACGGTATCGGGCTTTGCCGTGCTTGCACGGCCCTAAACGGTAATTGTTCATCGCTAAACTCTCTGTTCTACTAGTATATGTAATTATATTTTACGGTAATTCGGTTGTAATGGAACAATAGTTGCAGACAATAAAGCGGAATGGGGACGAGGATTGTTTGTGCATGTTTACGAGCGGCAAAACTTGCCTTTCGGGCGCCTCTGGTCGCGCCTTCCGCCTCTGTTACTGAGCCTCGCTCTCTTCCATACTCTCATCGTCGCTGTCCCCTCCATATCACTTCCTGTTCATCGCTCGTCGCCGTCTAGCGCAATGGCCACACGCCTTCATCAACACTCGCCGCTGCCAGCTCCTGCTATGCGAGCAGGGACACCATCAGTTCAATCCAAGTCGCATGTTCTAGCCGGGGTGCAAGACGCGTACTGGAGCGACGATGAAGCGGTATGTAGTATGGGCCTTCCCCTCTCTGAGACCCTTTGACGATATACTCTCGTGTAGGAGGACGCAGAATGTCCGCTATGTCTTGAGGAAATGGACATCTCCGACGTGAACTTCAAACCGTGCCCGTGCGGTTACCAGGTGAGGAGCGGCCTCGACTCGCGACGTCCTCCTGTTTGCTCACGATATCCTTTCCTCGTCAGATTTGTCGTTTCTGTTGGCACCACATCAAGGAAAACCTCAACGGCCGGTGCCCTGCTTGTAGGCGTGAATACACCGACGACGCTGTGCAGTTCAAGCCGATCAACAAGGAGGAGTACGCCATTCCCTCGTCAAACTATCTACTTGGTCGTTGTTTTACTGACTCGTCTGCACTTGGCACCGTTCTGTCTACTTAGTCACAAGCGCTTGACACAGCAGAAGAAGCAGAGGGAACGCGAACGAAAGGAACTCGATGCACTGGGTCGACGCAACCTCGCAAATGTACGGGTTGTTCAGCGGAACGTGGTGTACGTTGTTGGAATAGGCCCGCGGTTCGCCAAGGAGGAGGTGCGCCCTCTACCTTGTTCTCCTCCTATGCCCCATCCTGACGCTTGTTCCGCAAATAGCTCATTCCTACATTACGGTCACACGAATACTTTGGGCAGTATGGAAAGATCTCCAAGATCGTCATCGTTAAACGTACTCAGCATGGGGGACGCGCGCCTGTCGTTGGGTTGTACATTACGTTCCATCGCCGTGAAGATGCTGCCCGGTGTATAGCTGCTGTCGATGGAGCGCCCTCACCTGGAGGCGGCGGAGAAGTCATGCGAGCCAGTCATGGAACGACAAAATACTGTATGGCGTTCTTGCGAGGTGTCAGCTGTCCCGATCACAGCTGTATGAACCTTCACGAGTGGGGAGACGAAAGCGATTGCTTCACGAAAGAGGATTTGACAACCTTGTTAGTTCTGCTACCTGTTTCGTCCGTGCGTTTTTTGACCTTGTTATTTTCCAGGAAACACACGATGAAGGATACGGAGACGCGGTCTAGAACAATCACTGTAGTCAAGAAGGGCGAGGATGCAGAAGGTGCGTGTCTCTTGTCTACTTCGTCGGGGGCACCGTTGAGGATGTGTTCTAGGTTTGCCTCGCGCGGCATCATGGGCGAAGAACGCATCTACTATTGCGAGTACTGCCCTCCAAAATCACACCAACGCGAGCCCATCCCTTGCGCCGAGACGGCCAGGAAGACCTGTGGCGAGCACTCGATCAACACGGTCAGGGTCGATCCCCCTTTCCAATGGTTCCAGCGTTTTGTCGACCATCAAGGACCGGAAATCGAGCATTAACAAAACCCCTTCACAAGCATCGTCCTCGCGACCGGCGACACCTGCGAGTGGCCGACCTGCTACCCCAGCTGGGACGAAAACGTCGAAGACTAAGGCTCCTGCCGTTCCCGCTCCAGTCACCGCGCGTTCTCCGACCCCAACCAGCGCAGAAACAGATACCAAATCTGTTGCTGGTGAAGTTTCACGTCCCAGTTCCCCGCCTCAGTCAGAGCCCTTGTCTCCGGAACCTGTATCGGCACCTCCAGCAGCTCCTCCAGGATTGCCCGCGGTTCCTCCCGGCCTGAGTGCTCCACCCGGCCTACCTCCGCCGTCTCATGTCCCTGCATCTACAGATTCTTCGCCGCAAGTCCCCATGCAGGCAGCGCAAGGTCCTTACCAAATGTCTACACAAGCTCAAGCGCTCGTGGAAGATATCAAAGCTCGGCGCGAGTCTACTTTGTTCTCGAGCGGACCGAGTCCTTTCCCCGAGTTGGATCGGATGATGCAGAATTTGGCTGGAGACACCAACGGGTTCAGCTTCAATCTCGACCCTAAGCTCGCTGGCGATACTACAGACGACACGCTGGCGCTTCCGGACTTTGAGCCGGACCCTTCAAAGCCCTTCAACGGATCGTTCTTCGATTCGTTCCCGAACATACGGAATCCTCCGCCACCCGGTCTTGGCTTCCCACAACTTGGAAATACTCGCGAACGCAGCTCTACTCCAAGCTCGAGCTACACTGGTTCTTTCAATCCGTTTGCATCTGACGGAAATGATGACCAGTCGAGGCAGTTCTCGTTGGACGAGGAGCGCAAGGTATCACGATTTGGATTCGCCCGCGGCCGACAAGGTTCTGCATCCACGTCCACCTCGTCTCCGCTGCACGCATCGTCTTCTCTCAGCCACACCGACAACTTCGCGCAACCCTACTACACCCCGACTGAACTTTCCTCGCCGGCTGGTCATCCAAGTCCATCCCAATGGAATTATGCCAATCGCCAGCACGAATACTTGCACCAAACCAGTTCGGCCATGAGCTCCCCTCTTGCGCAACATGCTCAAGCCCACCCTCCCTACGGGCTTCAGCAACAGCAACAACAACAACAGCAGCAGCAGCAGCAACAGTCTTCTCGGTATCAACAGTACGAAAGTCCGGTTAGTGAAGCCCAACTCAGGGACTTCATCAACTCCAGTCGGCGAACCGTGTCAACCGGTCTGTATTCATTGGCCCACTTACACACTCCTTGTTAACTTTTACCATTGTAGACTCTCAAGGTTACAAGTTCGCCAGTAGTCAGCCTTTCAACGACCCTGCGATCATGTCGGCTCGGCTAGCTTCTCCGGCTATGGCGCAGCCAATGCACGACAATACATACGGAAACATTCAATCGCCCATGGAAAGCTTCCCGTCGCAGCAACACCTTGCGTATGGTCCCCCACCCGGTCTTGCGTTTCCGCCAGGCATCATGCCAGGTCCCTCCTTGCCCGGTCGTCACGGACTAGGGATGGGCGCAGGCCCGTCGGCGTTGGAGATGGCTCAGGCAGGCGGCTCAGCACATGGTGAGTTACGTTCACTTCATTTCCAGGGGAGGGAGTCCCAGGTCAGAGTACCGAGCGCCGTGCTTTCAGTGCGGAAACTGTATCATCGGCCATAATGTTTGCCATTCGACGGCCCGGGTCCTCTCTCATGTACATCTTCCCCTCCATATTCTCAAATTCTGCTGTCGCTCGCTGCTGTGCATCTGTCTATCATCCCTCCCGGTAAGCTTCGACGCTGACATCGTTCTTGTCCCTCGTTACCCCGTCACGTTTGTTCGCGATATGACTCCTTGATCAAGTCTCTTCTTCCCCTTCCCCCATTTCCTCCCCCGTCTTATCGTCTTCGGACTTCCCTGCTCTCGCCCCTGCGGAAATCCACTCGTCCGGCCAGGACCAACCGCCATCGACCGGTACCTCAGAGCCTGCTACCCCCATCACGGACCCTACGACCCCGGGAAGGGCGGAACGCGCTGCAGCGAAGAAGAAGGCCGCTGCAGAGGAGGGAGCTGCTGCTAAGGCAGCTGCGAAGGCCGCCGAAAAGGAAAGGCTCGCTTCTCACAAGGCAACCAAAGAGAAGGCCGCCGCGCTGCAAAAAGCCGCAGAGGAGAGAGCCACCAAGGAAAAGGCGGAAAGGGAGGAGCGAGAACGTTTGGAGAAGGAGAAGATGGAACAGGCGAAGGCCGAGAGAGCTGCCGCTGCCGCCTCCGCGGCCAGTGCGAAGACAGCGAAACCCCCATCTACGCCCAAATCGGCCAAGCGCTCTGACTCCGAAGTCGCTACCGCGTCTTCCCCTCTGGCCTCGAAACCACCGAGTCGACGTAACACCACTGCAAAGCCAGTACCATCACCCACCGTAGTCACGTTGGTCGAATCGCCGACCCAAGCACCTATCCTCGCGAAACTGCCCAAGAAGATCAGGCCAGTCACAAAGCCTATCCGGATCCCTAAGGAGGACTTGCAGGATACCTCAGCCGTCGCTTCCGCCACGAACTCTGAGGCTCCTCCACTTCCTGAGGCTCGAAACGAGTCCAACGAGCCGTCTCGTGCACACTCTGAAGACAGGACGCAAGTCGAACCCAGGTCACTCGAGGAGCTGTTGATCGAGATAGACCTCCAAGTCCCCTGGATGCGCCTGTCGCAACACCCGTTCTTCGACTTGTCGAGGATCAACCCCATGTCGAAGCTCCCTCTCGAGTATGGCCCGCTTGTTCATGCCCTGTCCGCTCTGTCGGTAGGAGGAGGTTCATTCGCCAACACGATGCCTTCAGGGTCCATCGACAATGCGGTGTCCTCGTTCCAACAACTCCTCGAGACCTTGACCCAGACGATCTCTGACTTGCTTCGCCTCCTCCCTCGTACAACATGGGACGACAGCTCTTCATTTGACGGCGTGCTACGAGACATGCTCAAGGGTGACGATTTCCTCGAAGACGGTGGTGAGGAGCCGCCCCCGCAAGGCAAGGAAGACGAGGTCGCTGCATTAACGATGGCACTCGAACGGCGCGCGCGTTGGATGGAAGTGCAATTGTCCAAGCTCGAAGAGCTCCATCGGGACATTAACAATGCTGCGGTTCGCGCGGTCCTCACCTTCAACGAGAGCGGTTGGGACGCCCAGGGACTCTTGCCGCGCGCCGACACAATCGCCCGATTCGAACATCTGGGGCGCATCCGAGCAGACGAGGAAGAGGTGACGAGACGTATGTCGGCAGAGGAGCTCGAGAGGGAGCTTGCAAGTGCACGCGGGGCGGTGTCTACGGCGGAGAACGATTTGAGAGAGGTTATGCAGACGTTGCAGGCTGTGAAGCCTTTGGAGGATGAGACGTGAGTTCGCGTCGGGAGCCTATACTAATACAAGTACAAATATACGAGTCTCGAGATAATACGCATGAACATTCGGCTTCCCTTTTCAGCGATCATGAAGTCTGCACCGAGCGTATAGCCCGCCGACGGGTGGCTATTCGCGAGGAATTTTGGTTATGGGTCATCTGCGGCATACGATCCTATGATCCTTGTAGTCCCTATACCCTCCGTCAGCAGTAAGCACCAAGCTTATTTTTTGGAGTGACTGACATATTTTGGCATCGTTTGCCGCAGTAGGCTGCAAATCGACATCTTGTGCACACCTTCATGCTGTGCGTCGGCTCGAAAACACTGCAGGCGCATGCGCTCCATGCACATCGCTCCAGTGGTCCGAATACTATCTCTGGTCCTCCCACGGATTCCATCACGTCGTCGAGTTTGCGTCTGAAATTCCTCCACCGTTTGATGAGTTCTTTCACCTCCACACCACGGAATTTCGCCCGTAGCTTTCGCTGGGTCAACCCCCGCTCTGCTAACAGCCACAAGGTGTGAACGTAGCGTCTAACGGACGGAGGAACTGGTTCGCTTCCAGGCCAGCCGCGGAATCGACTCTGATCGTTCGGGTGCGTTCGATAGTACTGAAACATATGCCCGAGGTGGTGCATCTGTTCTAGCCATAGTCCTACAATATTGACTGAGCTTTGCAGAGCTGAGAGGGGTCAGGATAGAACGCATACCCATCAATTCCAACACTCTGGAAGGCGTCTTATCGACCACGAGCGCAACGCTTCCAGCAAAATTGTTTGCCAAGGCAAACACCCACAACTCTGGGATGGGTGGTACCTCTGAAGAATGAATATCGCCCACAACAATCCTGAAAAGAGTTCTGTGGTGAGTATCATTTGACCTCGTTTATTAAGCGGCACTTACGACGAATAATAGCCCATGCTGTCCAGAGCAGTGAAGAATTTCGGGGGCACGGGGCCGTACTCACGGGTGCACAACAGTGTCCTTGACGCAGCAAGCGCATGCCAAAATATCCCGCATTCGGTCCGGGAGGTACGCAATGCGTCCATGGTCTCCAACGGTTGCTCTCGTAGCATAACGGCGAAGCTGATCAGCGAATGGAATAGATCAAAGCGATCGATTTCGCCCGGCACCTCTCTGACCTCCCAGGACGAGCTCCTGAGGTCGTGGAGAATTGCGGATTGGATCGCGCGAGGGTGGAAACCGTCAACCAACAGAGGATATTGTTCGCCGTGCAGAGGTGTCCACTCGAGGCCCATGCTCGAGTCGAAAATCTCCACCGTGCGCTTCAAGGAAAGTTGTCTCATGTAGGTAGATCCGTCCATCAGCCACGCATCTGCCAATACGTGCATCGACATGAACACAAATTCTCCAAAGGGCCCATCTCTACGTGCAAGGCCAAGTCAAACCTGAACATCAATCTTCGGTATACAAGAGGTACTCACACATCAAGATCGCTCTTGAATGTACTCATCATGTTCATCACGATATATGTGACTACCCGTATAAGATTCCCCAATTGACCTTGTGTGACCGCGAACTCCTTTCTGGTTGTTCCTTCTGCGTCCCAGCCAGGAGGGGAGGAGATTGCCGGCAGGGAGAAAATGGAGATTCTATGGTAGGCTATTGAATGCCTGATGCGCCGCAACATGGTCAAGAACTGGGCCAATTTTTGGCAAATGTCGTATTGCCTCACGGGCCGTTCCGAATCGAGAGCAGCACACCGTTTGCAGATCCTGCTATGCTCGTCGTGGTCGTGGTGGCGGCAGAGTTCACAGAGCGCGGCCAAGGCCATTCTGATTATCCCAAAGACGTTCACGACGTAGGGCTTGAATTCGCACAAAATTGCAGTCGAAGTCAATTGTAGACACAAACAAGGATCTTGCACACTCACTAGGACGGTGTCTACGAAGTAAGGTACCCGTTCCACATCGCATCCGAACACGAACTGATCCTCGCTAAAACCACAGATGGAGTTGCTCTCCAGAATCTTGAATAGAACAGGCAGTAGCTCAGGATCACTACCGAGTTCTATTCCGAGTGGCGGCATCGAAGCGATATAGCAATTTATTGTGCGAGCTACTTGCCGATCCTCCGCAGCGACGACAGTATGATCGTGCCACAACGCCGGAGCCCATGAAGCTATGTCATCCAGGACAAGTTCCGGAGCCATTTGAGGACAGAACGAAGGATATTCTGTAGGATAGGAACGATGCGAGTGGGGTGAGTGAAAGAGATTGTTGGGTGACAAAGGAGGCGACTCATTGTTTATACATGAGGCTAGACAAAGCAAAGCGACCCTCCGGCGCGAGTGACCGTGGATTTGTATCTCCTGTTGAATCACGATGTGTAATCTACCTGATTGAAAACATATACATGAATGTCCTGTGCTTGGAAGTAGCTGCAGCCTTGGGTGTAACAGGTGGCTAGTTGCACGGCCAGAGGCATATCGACGACGAGGTGTTCGGGGTTCATTGACACCACCAACAAATTAGAAGCGGTAGTGTTGCAAGTATTAGATGTCCGCCGCGGTGTCCGTCGGGCTTGCCCGCGTCGGAGCTCGCTACATAACGTCCGGACTACAGGCACCAAGCGAGTTGTAGATCAGCCATCAGGACGCTTTGAGCTCGGATCGGCATTTGCCGAATTCTGGCGCGCGGGTCTTGCAAGCTTGACTCTTGACTTTGGAACTTGGCTTTCTCCTCCACCTCCACTCATGCTTCCAACTAGAACCTAACGACCTTTAGCACCTTGAATCGACTGCCGGCAGCCATGAGTTTGACGTACCATCCAATTACGCCTATTCTCCCTTCCCCAGACATCTTTCCTTCCTCGGTGACCGCGCTTTCCTTCGACCCAGTCTCGGACACGTTATGGGCAGGCTCGAACGCGGGAATTGTCTCGGCGTATTACTCTGCACAGGGTATGCGCGGGGTGACCTTTCCGATTGGCGGAGGACTCGCAGTCAAGAGCCTCATCGCGGGAGACTCAACCGTACGCGCGACTGGGTTGTCCAGCGATGGTGTGGGAGCTTGGACGAAGGGAGGGGCAAATAAATGGTTTTACAGGTGAGTGTTACTCTTCTCCATCCTCAAGCGACCTTGAATTTCTGTAGCTATATGACTTGCATGCGTTTACGACAGATCCCCGACCTTAATTACCGCGTTCTCAAGCAACTCCGCCGCGCGTCCAGTCTTCTTCGCGAGCACGTCGGCGCAGGAGCTCTTGACTATCAGTGCACATACGGGCGGCGTGACTCGCCGTTCCTCCACTGTCTCCATCGTACACCATCTCGTGAACATGTCCAACTCCTTAATCACCGGGTCGTCGGACGGATATGTGCGCACTCACGACCCGCGTACTAGCCATACATCGGTGAATGCTGTTCAAGCACATTCAAACGGCATTCAAGGGCTCCGGGCTTCAGGAGCATACGTGTACACCATCGGCCTCGGACTGAGGTGATTCGTAGTAGCTCCGTAGTCAAACCCGTTATAAACATTTTACAGACAGGGGCATCCATACCCTGATCCACTCGTCAAAGTCTACGACACTCGTGCACTGCGCCCGCTACCACCAGTGCCTTTTGCCTCCGGCCCGGCCTTCATTGACGTCTTGCCGAGACGGACGTCTACAATCGTAGTAACATCTGCCATGGGCTTAGTGAACGTTGTTGATGTATCGAATGTTAGCAACACTGAGTTCTATCAGGTGTGTGAGGCGTTGATTCTGGCCAGGCCATGCTCTAAAGTGAACTCAGCTGGATACCCAATATGTGACAAGCGCGGCCGTCTCACCGTCCGGGACATACATGGCATTCGGAGACGTCGAAGGAGGGATTTTCTTCTTGACTTCCATGGAAGAAGGCGTCGATGCGCCCCTCAACGGATTCGAGGGACAACCAGTCGAATGGGCCGACCCTCCCGATCCGGTACCAGACATAGATTGGACGGAAAAAACGTACGTCCCAGGGCATGTCGTAGTTAACGTTGCGCTCACATCATTCGTGCAGGCCGTTGAATAGTATCGGAATGCCATATTATTCGGAAGAGCTATTGTCGTCATGGACCCCGAGGTTCCATCCTCCATCGTACTGCCTTGTGGCCCCGCCTCCTCCGAAAATTCCTCCCCAAGTCTTGAGCTCCATAAAATTCAACGATAATGTTGGATACGCGACGTTGCCAAAGGAGCTGAAGGGGCGGCGCAACGTCGTTATAGCACAGGCCAAACGAACTCAAGGACGTTTCAGGAGCGATCGGTCTGTCCATGATACTGTGAGTCAGGTGCACATACAATTGAGTAGTACTCATAGATCTTGTTCCAGGCGGAACCCGAAACGCCTGTACATGAGTACCAGCCTGACGTTATCCCAAGAATGTATCGCAAGGTAGAAATTGAATACTCGAAGTTCGGTGTCGAGGATTTCGACTTTGGGTAAGTAGGCCTACTTGATACATTGGTTACACATGATGACAATCTATTCTAGTTTCTACAATCGTACTTCGTACAGTGGGCTTGAGACGCATATCATCAACTCCTACACAAATCCACTCGTGCAACTTCTGCATTACACTCATCCGATTCGACGACTTGCCAAATCCCATATCACAACCGACTGCCAACGAGAACACTGTCTCTTCTGCGAGCTCGGTTTCGTCATTCGTATGCTTGAAGATGCTCGCGGCACAAACTGCCAGTCTAGCAACTTTTGCAAGACTATCGGAGTGTTGGCGCAAGGTACTATCCATCTTGACAAAATGCGATAACGGTCTGACTAGGGTTTGGTAGCCAATAACCTCATCGAGCTGATGGACTACGGTGTTGAAACCCCCGACCACAATTATTCGCATATGATCCAGTCCTTCCATCGGTTCATGATTGACACTATGTCGTCCGAGGGCAACTCATATCCTCACAATCCTTGGCTGCTGCCGCATTCGGACGCCGATAGTGTCACCAATCCTGCGATTCATAATCCCGCGCCGGCTCCCATCACACAGCTATGCGGGGTTGACGCGAAGAATATCATCGTTTGTGGACACTGCGGCGCCGTGCGGGAGAAAGAGAATATGCTCCACGTCATCGACTTGTCGTATCCGAGGAAGGTCAGTGCCACTCTCGATGTTTCCTCGTCGTACTTGTCTCTCATCAACTCTTTCAGCCGACAGCAAACGAAGCGACAGATTTTGCGTCTATCCTACGATCATCGCTCCTCCGACAGACGACGCACAGAGCAACCTGCACGAGCTGCGGAAAGTTTGCCACCTTCGAGAGTCGTCGTTCAATCGCTAGCAAGGACCTTCCCCCTATTCTCGCCTTGAATGCTGCTGTGTTCTCTGAAGAAAATCACCGGTACTGGAAGGACGCCCCGCGTTCTAGCTCACAAAGCAGCCAGCAGCCCAGGTTCCTCAAGTCGACGCTTGAGATACAGGGTCAGGTGAACGGTGTCGATGATCCTGATAAGGTCTTGTATGAGCTTAGGGTGAGCACCGTAGCCGTCGCCTCCGTCCATTCACAGATGACCGAATCTGTGTATTACAGGGCATGATTGTCAAGATTGTTACGAAGGAAGCGCGGTCTCATCTGGTTTCGATCATCAAGATCCCTGAAGAGGAGGACGCGGCCGATTCGGAGAGTGAGAGTCCGTGGTATCTATTCAATGACTTCGCGGTTCGCAGCATCTCCGAGGGGGAGGCGCTCAGCTTTGCTGGTGACTGGAAGGTGAGCTACTATCCGATTGTGTTCAAATTCATCGCTGATATGGCTACTAGATCCCCACCGTCCTGTATTTCGAGCGCGTTGACGCATGTAGTAGACTTGACTTCAGCGACCTGCCCAAAGAGATGAACCCCTCAATTCTGTTCCAGGATACGAACATTACAATGTACGTTCAAATCACCCACATCCGCGTGGCGTTGCTTATCCTTCTCTGTAGCAACCGAGACCCAGCACATATCAAGCACGAAGTTCTCAGCCCCGAAGAACTACCCACCCAACGTACGTTTGTGGCGATCGACGCGGAATTTGTTTCGATGCAACAGGTATAGTTTCTTCTCCTTTGATGAAAGTGGTTGTCGCTGATGTCGTGATCAGGAAGAGACAGAGTACCGCTCGGATGGAACGAAGAAGGTTATACGTCCTGCCAGACTCAGTCTGGCGCGTGTTTCGGTTCTTCGAGGAGATGGCCCCAAGGAAGGCGTGCCTTTCATAGACGACCATATCCACACGAGCGAAGTCATCGTCGACTATTTGACAGAGTTCTCTGGCATCAAGTGTGAGTTTCGTCCTCGCGTCTGTGTCCTGTATGCTGACTGACGATGATTGTAGATGGCGATTTGGATCCCCATCTGTCGCGGTACACTCTGACGCCACTGAAAGTCGTGTACAAGAAGCTACGGCTATTAGTGGACAGAGGATGCATCTTCATCGGACACGGCCTCTCCAAGGACTTCCGCATCATCAGTGAGTTCGACTAGAGTATGGCCAGGACCCGCCTAACTGCTCTTGCAGATATCTTTGTACCACCGGAGCAAGTCATCGACACTGTCGATTTGTACTTCATCAAGAGCCGACAGCGCCGCCTCTCTTTACGGTTCCTCGCATGGATTATTCTCAACGAAAACATCCAGACGGACACGCACGATTCCATCGAAGATGCCCTCTCTGCGCTGCGTCTATACAAAGAGTACTACAAATTCGAGGCGGCGGGTACGTTCGACCAGAAGCTCGAAGAGCTTTACAAGGCCGGGAAACAATATGTAGGTGCCCGTGTCCTTCACCCCTCCGCTGTACTCACGATGGCTCTTCGCCTGGCAGAACTGGAAACCGCCCCCACCACCCGACAGCACTACGACGACGGGTGCCTCCACCGCTATGGGATCTCAGGGCATGATCATCCCTCAATCAGAAGTTCTCCGGCGCACGCTCTTCCCTCACATGCAAGGCAAGTTGCTGCAGAATGTGCTTGCGGCTGGCCAGTATGGTCCCGCGCCAGGGGCATTGCTCCCAAAGCCTGCCCAGCCTGGACCATATGGCGCAAAGTTCTATGCGGGCATGCCTCCGGATTGGCCACCACGTCTGCCACCCCATGATCCATTTGCACCTAGGGGTCACAAGTAGTAAATGATAGTGTATTCTTCTATGTGTACGGAGTACCGAAGTATTGTGTGTATTGGACGAGCAATGTAGACCGTAGTATCTTGTCGCGATGAACTTTCCTTTGGCGTGGGAACGTTACTGCCGCATTCAGTGCGGGGAGCAAAAGACGCTTTACCATCAAAATCGCCGTTCACTTTTCACTCCCACCCCGAACGACCTCACACAGCCAAATCGACCTTGAGTAACGCGCAAGCTGCAAGGTAAGCGTTATGATCTCGTTTCTTGTCTAGAGGATGAAACGCACTGGGCTCTGAACACCTTGATGTTACGCACTACGCTCTATACGAGCGGCGGCCTAGAAAACCGTTAACTGATTCTTTTGTTCGCGAACTCTTCCCTGCGAACCTCACAACTAATGCCCCGCTCTCTCAGGTCATCAATATGTCGGCTTCTCCAGCTCCAGGAGATGCAGAGGACACACAACTCCAAGAATACTGCCAGTCTCTCGATGAGATCAAGGCGAGCATGGCCTCTGTAAGAGAAGTCATCAAGACCCTGCAAGCAAAGTCCGTGAGTCTTTCAACGCCGTTGTGCGGCTTTGATTGACCTTTTTGTAGGGCTGATGGTTCTGAAATGGACATGCAAGACGGCATCTCGTTGCTGTCTGTCAAATCGCACCTGATGCTCTCCTACCTCCAATCCCTCGTGCTGTTGTCCGCACGGCGAGCAATTGGCCACTCGCTCACCGAGAGAAAGACACCCGCGGCCCCATTTTCAAGCACGACCCGCGAAGCTCGCGGAGATGGCGCTGGGGATCTAGTCGACGGAATGGTCGAGGGCCGCGTCGTGATGGAGAAGGTCAAGGTCCTGGAGGGAAGGATGCGGTACCAGATCGAGAAACTTATCAGGGTAGCGGAAGAGTCCCCTGAAGCGGCCAAGAACGCTGTAAACGGTACGGAGTTTACGTCGTCTTCGGTTGGATGACACCACTAATAATCCGACGCAGACCCTCTCGCGTTCAAGCCCAATCCACAAGACCTCATGAACGAAGAGATGAGCTCGGACGACGAAGCAGGTGGCCGCAACAGGGAGAACGGCGACAAAGAAGGCATCTACCGCCCACCGAAGCTCGCGCCAATGCCGTACAACGAAACGCGCAAGCCCAAGGAGAAGCGCGCTGGTCCTGTGCCTACGGCCCTTTCTTCCCTCTCACGGCTCGACCCGTCGATGCCCCATCTCGAGTCTACTTCCGGCTTGGGCAACACCCCCGCGCTCATGTCGAAACGTGCCCAGGACTTGCAGAGGATGGTCGAGTTCGAAGAGGAGAACTTCACGCGTCTAGTGATGAAGAAGAAGGACATGAAGCGGCGCACCCAGGACGAGGCCAACATCGCACTCGGCGGTACCGGTGTGTCCGGTCGGAGCGGGCGTGGGAACGGCCTGGAGGATGAGTTCGGCGACATCTTCCGTTCCGTCGGACGCAGTCGAGCTGGTGTGGTCGGCGATGGGTACGAGGAGCTCAGGCAGAAGGGCAAGAAAGACAGTGTTCTCTCGCGTTCGAGGACAAGGGGCAGGGATGAGGTCGAGTCGCTTGGCGACGATGGTCCCCGCCAGCGCAAGAAGGGGCGCTTTGAGAAGGAGGTCAAGGCATCGAAGAAGAGGGTAACTGCGAAGAGGCGCTGATCGTTCTACTCTTTACCGTGTCACTTCATAGCCCCATAATCATCACTCTATGTTCGACGTCTTCCTCGGAATATGACGAACAAACATCTCCCTCTCTTTCTCATACCGCTTTGCAGCGCCTTCGTGACATTGAGATGACTCGGTCGTGGCTGAAGAAGAAAGGAGATCCAGGTCGGGGAAAGGTTAGAGGAGAGCTACATATACAGAGGCACTTGCCCGGCAAAGTATAAGCTGGTAGGGTACAATGCGAACAAGCTGAGTAACAATCACACCGAGTTTCGAACACGGAATAACGGGAACGGTTTGCTAGTCTTGATATTGCAATGGACGGGTAATCGCGAAGAGGACTTTACCACGCGAAGATGCTCAGGAGGGGTGCGCCAGCCAAGTCGGGTGCGATGTGTGTGCTTTCGGGTCAACATATGGTCAGTTCCTTCAAGGTGTGATGAAAGCGTGGTACGAACTGTAATATTCTAACCAATTATTGGACGAGACCGGGCGAAGGGAGAAGTCGAGACCGTCTAGTACCTTTCGCAGCGTCGCTTCTAGCACCTCGTGCGTCTCGGTCGATTTCTTCGGCTTCCCGCTGGATCTGAGCGGTATCATTTCGACAAATACGCCGCGGAAAATAGACGGGTTCGTCGAGAGGCAGATGGAGTGAATGCTCCCAGCGATTGTGGCGTAGACATAAGATTCGATGTCCAGCCAGGTATCGATGGAAAGCTCTAGAGTAAGTTCTTCTAGCTTGCCGGAGCTTTTCGCCAATCTTGAGACTAGCCCGGAGAGTCTGAAGTCGGCAGTATGTTGGTAGAAGCCATTGGATGCGGACAGCACGATGCCGATCCGCAACTTCCGTAAGTTCGTCAACTGGGCGACGGCGACGTTGGTGAATTCTACTCCGTCGCTATCTGTGCGGCATGTGAGATGATCCCGACGCGAGAAAATCCACGACATACGCATATACCCCTCCCTGCCACGGCCAACGAATATGTCCAGTTCTTCTATGTGGGTGGCGACAAAATGCATGAATCGTTTCGAGATTGCGGGGTTGAGCCTAGGGCCGGAATCGTTCGCCAGGAATGTGAGACGACGAAGACGGGATACGGAGTGCTCCAGCAACCTCTGAAGTTGCCGGGGTTCCCGCTTGAGGCCGTCGAGGACGAGATGGCGGACAGATAGCCCCACGGCAGAAGGTTCGTTGCCGGTTTCGACGTCGGTTGCTTCTTCGAGATCAACAGTGTCGTAGAGCTCCCAAGTTGAGAGATGAAGTTCCCCGATGTCATCGAAGAATACAAGGGTATCATCCAAGACCGAGGTGGGCCCAACCCAGAGGGTCTTGTTTTCGTGCTCATTTTGGATAGAAGAGGTCGCGATCTGAAGACGTTGAAGCCGGATCCTCGTCAGCGGGGAGAGGAATTTCGAACGTTTAGACACGAAGACGTTATGGAGGTGAAGGACGGTGAGTTGCGGAAGCAGCACCAGTAGGTCCCCAAAGAGGCTTGCGTCGATCTCGTCTTCTGGGCCAAGTTTCCACTCCGAGGAATTGAGAGGCTGGCGAGATGGCCAGAGCTCCAGTTTCAAAGAGCGGACGTAAGGTTGTACGGCAGGGTTCTCGCGCAGAAAGGTACATAGCATCCGAAGAGTCTTGCACCGCACGAGTTGTCTGGTAAGGACAAAAAGCCGCCACATCTCGAACTCTTCTTCACTGCATGAGGTCTCGTACGGGGCACACTTGTCTTCCAACCGGAAGGAATACGCGATGTCTCGAAAGAGGTGAGGCCTGGTTGCTGCGTTCCACGCATGGGAAACCAGGCTACAGGAGTGGAAGTCGCGTTTGTTCTCGGGAACGTCGATCCAGGGCACATCCCACTCGTCTGGATGCAGGTGTCCTACGATCTCGCTGAGGAGTTCCTGCGCAAGATACAGATTTTTCGCCATTATCGAGGACTCTTGTGGAAAATACGATGGGTACGCTGCATTTTATCGAAGGTTAGCTTCCCTTGAGAAAGCGGGCATTGGAAACTCACTTCACAGGCTCCTGTCCGTGATGCAGAAGACGCTCGGACTGCGGCGTTGCTGTGGGTGGATGTCGAATGCGAACGCTGCTCGAAAACAAACTGGTCATAGACGCGCGTCGCATCGCTTTTTGCTGCGGCCGAGTTCGAGCTCGTTGGTGGCAGCCGTTCACGGGACCTCGTGTCACAACGCGTCGCTACACAAAAACTCGGCAAGCGCCGCCTCTGGCGACAGCACCCTTGCTTGTACATTGAGGACACGCGGGTTGCAGGCTCTGATGAAGTTAACAATCCCGATAAATATTGTTGAACATTTCCTATTGTTGCCTACGAAGCGCGGGAAGTTCGCGGTTCAAATCAGAGTGATGCTCGGCTCAGATCGCTGATGGGCGCTTATTTGGGGCGGCCTCGATCGTCTCCTACAACCTCCCTACCTCGAACACAGGCTCACTAGGTACTATGTAGAGTAAATAAGTGCTGAGAATTGCTGTACCCACCGAGAAAATGCGTTTGGCGAGGTCAAAAAAGTTTTGATGGGAGCTACCGTTTTGGGAAGAGCCGCGGCAAAGGCCGAGTTTGCCTTATTTGGAAGTCGCGCCATCTCGGGATCAATCAATCCGCTGATGCGAGCCGCTCCGGTCCAAGGTCCGTATGTCTGGCGCCTAACTTCTTCTCATTTCGTATGTTTGTTTCCGGCCGTCATCTGTTGTCACACATTGGGTCCCACAATGACAGCACATCTACCAGAATACAAAGCAATATACCCCAAAAATTATCATAGTATCTATGTGTCAATGGGCACTTCAGCAACAAGAAATCATGGACGGAAACAAACATACGAAATGAGAAGAAGTTAGGCGCCAGACATACGGACCTTGGACCGGAGTGGCTCGCATCAGCGGATTGATTGATCCCGAGATGGCGCGACTTCCAAATAAGGCAAACTCGGCCTTTGCCGCGGCTCTTCCCAAAACGGTAGCTCCCATCAAAACTTTTTTGACCTCGCCAAACGCATTTTCTCGGTGGGTACAGCAATTCTCAGCACTTATTTACTCTACATAGTACCTAGTGAGCCTGTGTTCGAGGTAGGGAGGTTGTAGGAGACGATCGAGGCCGCCCCAAATAAGCGCCCATCAGCGATCTGAGCCGAGCATCACTCTGATTTGAACCGCGAACTTCCCGTGCTTCGTAGTTGCCTTTGAGGCATTCTTGCAATAAATCTCGTCTCAGCCTGTGGTTTGTACTAGCTGTTGAAGAAGCCCATCTTCATGCGACTCTCGGCCCGCAGCCTATCTAACGGTGTCAGCCAGATACATTGCATAAAGTCCTTAACAATTTCTAATATGTATATGGACAGCGGTGGCGAGTCAGTCAGGCTGCGATGACAATGAGAACAACCAAATGAACTCGTCCCTACAGACTTATCAGCCTTGTTGAGCACGTCTCCCCGGCCCAAATCCTCAATCGCCACGTTGTTAGCAAGGGTGCACATTGGTGTCTGCTTGCAGTTCGGCCTTGCCAGTCGGTCGACTTCCAGAAAGACCGCCCACTGCCCGTCACTCGTTGCCGTGGCTGTATATGCCTGTCAGAATCAGGTGTGGAAGGGATCTGTAATGAGATGGTAGTATCCAGAGGGGATTCGGTGAGGATGTGCACCCGCGTTTCGAGCAATCTAGGCGGAAGCACGCAGGTCAGTTCAGAAATGGACCAAGGACAGGACTCACAAATCTTGAGATTGCCTTCGCCCAGAGGCGGTTTGCGCGGTCCCAGTCGCAGCCGCGGTAATTGTAACGCTAAATAAACCCGTTGAGTCGTACCGTACGTGGTGATAATCACGTCCAGTTCGAAGCGTGACCCTGCAACGGGCAAACTGCAATTGCATACGAGGGAGGGAACGGCTCGTACATCGCAGAATACGGTAAAGACAACCCTGGACCTGGTGAGTACGCGCTTTCCCACGAGGCAAGAGCGGGCTTACCTTTGTTGTGCCCAATGTAGTCTCCCAGAGTCGCGCGAAGAGCCTGAAGCATCCAAGTTGTACGATGCGGATCCGCGGGTGAAGAATTAGAAAGCGTGTGAGCGGACGCCGTTAGCACGCACGATGGAGAAAGCGCTCACATTGGGCCTGTGTATACAGCATGGCAGCGGCCACGGGATGTACGTCTTTGTCTTGCGCGCGCGCGACTCGCGTTTGTTGCCCGTCGTGCCGCTCCGCGCAAAGTCGTCGTTGTCAGCGTCGCCACTGGGTCGCGTCTCGAATCGTACAATCAAAGACACGTCTTGATCGCGGTCTACCGTGCGATTCGCTGTCAAATAGAGCAGGGTGAGCATGACATGAACTGGCGGTTCAGATGCGGCGGCCATGCTAATAATTCCAACTTACTGAGTGATTTACAGAGTGCCGGGTGCCTGATGGTAGGTCTTAAGAGTAAGCTTCTAGATATCAAAAGATAGAGGTAATTATATAGGTTGTATATACCACCGCAGAACGAGCGTCCGGAAAGCAAAGGCGTCGATAGCGAGAGTACAGAGAGGAAGGCAAACTACGAGTATCAAACAATTGCCGAATATGGACATACCATCATCGATCAACGGCAACATCCGGTGAGTTGAGGGTTGAATTTCAAATCAATTACTCGGGAAGCGCCGCCTTCGGCGACACCAACCTTGCTCGTCTTCCACGTGCCGCACGTTAGACGCTCTTGCGGTGGCCGTTACATAAATAGCTTTCGCGCAGCAGCGTTCCAGCTCTCACAACGACTGCCACGTACAGCGCACGGTGGGCAGAGACTACGGCGGCGAACTCCATTGCGCGCCTTCTCTGCTCGCTGTTGCCAGAGAGCTGTCTGCTGTTGCCCTAACAGGGAAATCATGAAGAGCAAGGTCCTGCGAGTCGGCAACACACGAACGGACAGGACGACGCCTGCTAGAGAGCAACAGTAGCCATGTAGCTGTAGGTGAACAGGATGTTAAAGGTGACCTGTGTTTGTTAGCAACAGAACAACGGTGTTTAATTGGGCATGTGCCTGACGGATGTCGACGTGGTCATAGCAAAAAAGGTTCAATGTCAAATTGCATGGCGTTCTTATTCAACAACAAGTTTCTACATATATCAGTTAGGTACTACGTTAATCGGCACCATAGTGGCGCTCTTGAAGACGGTATGATCTTCGGAAGACAGCGGGTCAATCCTGGCTCCGATGAAAACTGACATAAACATACCAGCTACTCAAACAGACGTCTCTTCTTGTCGAGGGGCAGAGGAGACAAAGGATCAAAAGTAGGTACTTTTCCCCGCTTACGAGGGGTGACAACACTGGGCTTTGGAGGCGCGAGGACTCGGATGTTGACAATGTTAGCGATGTACGCGTCAGCGCCGTTACCTCCGCCTTTCTTGATGGACCAGTGGGTGAGGGTAAAACGAACGGCGACAAGGGCATTTTCAAGGCGACGACGATAGAATGAAGGGTGAATGAGTTCACCATGCATATCGTATGCGGGAATGGGAACGACGAAGAACTTGCCCGCCATGTCCTTCAGAGCGTCGCGAGCAGCGTCCGAAGACACGGGCCAGTTGCCAAGGTTCATGACATCTGCTGTGGGAAGGGAAGATGTAGCTCATAAGTGACAGATGAATTGCGTAGAAAGGCTGGACGTACCTTTGTTCCCCTTTTGGAAGTCAATATCATCTAATCCAGGAACATCGCCGCCTTCCAGTATCGTTTCGTCATCGTCTTCTTCATCTGCACCAGTCCTGGCCTAAGAATAATCGTTCGTCAGAGCCATGAATACGGAAGAGGCATTGAGTGACATACCTCGAACAGCGCATGACGCAATTTGATGCGGGTCTCTCCAAGTCCAACAAGAACCTTCGTCTTGGAGAACGACGGGGTTTCAGACATCTTGCAGATGTCTGTGATGGACTTGAGGACAGTTCCGAAGTCGGCGGCAAATGGAGCCTCCGTAGGTGCCTCTACGGTGCAGCTGGCTTTCGCCTTGTCAAAGGTAGGGGTGTACTGCGTCGGGCCATGCCAGCCAGCGTCTGCGGTGAGGAAAAAGTCTGTAGAGCTGATGGATCCAACGAAGCTAAGGTACGCTGGCTGAGGGACTTGAAGCGTGTCGCAGTTGGGTTGAGTACTTGCAGGCTCGGAGCCATCAGCAGGTTCCAGAGGAGGCATGCGCTTTTCGACGAGTCGCTCGCACTTGCCGTCACGCATCCATTCCACTCCGTTGGTGACCGTTGCTGATCCGAGGTAGAAGCCAGCTTGGTCGAGATGCGCACGAGCGTTGTTGAGACGACCAAGGGCAGACAGAATGGTGGGCTGTGTGAGCGGTACCACGGGAGGTGTGTCGAGCGTAGCCGGCGTTCCTTTGGCACCATCCATTCCCGAAATGTTCTGGGTCACGGCACCATTCTATAGAATGCGCGGGTAGTGTCAGTGAGGGATGCAAACCAGAGAATAGAATAACGAACCACTTCAGGAGCGGTAGGCTCAATGGAACCAGCAGCCGTAGTAGTAGCATCAACAACTGCTGTGCTGGAGGTCTGTCAAGGGGGGGGAGTTAAAACGTGTACGTGATGATCCGCGTGAATGAACTTACGCCGGTGGACTCAGATGCAGAAGAGCCCGTCACCCCAGTGGTTTCAGCTGTAGTAGGCGGCACCACTGGTGCCTCGATAGAGGCAGTCGGGACACCAGGGACTACGAGGTGCTCGGTACCGTGAGACATGGGTTCCGGCGTGGAAGTGACGGGGCCGTTGCTTTTCTGAGTGGGAGTGGAAGAAGGGGGGTTGACAGGAAGTAAAGTAGTGTTGGTGTCACTGGCGGGGGTGAAGCCCTTGGAGGGAGATGTTTTGGAGCGCGTGTTGCGAGACATAATAATAAGAGAAAGCCCGGGCTCAGGATGGTGAGGAGAAGACGAAGGGCAGAATGAGTTGAATGAGGGAGAAAAGCGAGGGTTTTTATAGTGAGGGCATTGCGCACGGACCAGGTCGTCACGCGATGCCCGATGGTGCGGCCAGATGCTGTGGGCCAACCAACCACAACGCGCGCATAGCACAACAGTACTCACCTCCAACATCTCCCATGGAACACCCACTGCTACCTGGCGTGGCCTCGTCATCTTCCGAGGCCATTTTCGACCTCTCTATGAAGGAAATAATCTCGAGGCTGAAGGGACTTATGAAGTTCTCGAGAGCTGAGAGGAGTGACAAATCAGCACTCGTTACACGCGTACTTCGTGACGCACCTCCGCAACAGCTCCTGTTTCTCCGGCGACTGGCTGAAGAAAAGCACTCTGCACACGGTCCTGCGACGACGGCAGGTTCAGGTTCTAAAAGACCATGCCCTGGAGAAGGCTATGCACGGCGGACGGCTGCACGGATGGAGGAAGAGGTTGGCGAAGAAGATGGCGGCGAGGAAAGCGCAGAGGCATCCGTCGGTGTGGACCCTTCCGACCCTGGTAGCGTATTCTTGCAGCTACCGACGGACGAGGAGAAGAAAGCATGTTATCGCGCATTCTACGACGCAACGTCGAATAAGGCTCGTCCGAGCGGTGTTTGCGGCGTCTGCGCACGTGAAGTTGACAGCTTCCTTCCTCCTATCAGCTGTCTGGCTCTCGAGGACATTCCAAACACTCACCGACTCATTCCCCAAGTGCCTCACCATGCCCACCACCTTGTTGACAACCGGCTTCTAGAGCCAAAGGGCGTGAAGACCAGCGGCAACACCACGTCGGTCAATGTTTGTGGCGATTGCCTTAGCGATCTAAAGAAGCCCAAAGACATTCCCCCTCGGTTTGCGCTAGCGAACAACCTTTGGATCGGGAAGGTTCCGCACGAGCTAGAAATACTCACCTTTCCTGAACAACTCCTCATCGCCCTTCTCTATCCTCGAGTCTATGTCTTCAAGCTGTTCCCGAAGAAAGGCGCAGGTCACCACGATGCCTCAACGCTGCAACGAGCTATGCGCGGTACTGTGAGCACGTACGAACTCAACCTCGATGGCGCGGTCAACATGCTGGAAGGGAACATGCTCCCTCGCCGTCCAGCAGTGCTTGCGTCGGTGATTTCACTCACGTTCATCGGACTTGGTGATATGCCGAAGACTTGGCTACGTACCATGTTCCGTGTCCGCCGACAGGTCGTCTTGAACGCGCTGCGCTGGTTGCAGGTCAACAATCCCAAGTACTATGGGGATATCGTCATTAGCGAAGACAATGCAGCGGAATTGCCTGAAGACGACGTCCCAGTGGAGATCCTGGGATTGGTGCGACAATCGGAGGACGTCGAGGTGGTAGAGCAAGAGAGTGAAGGATACGTGCCTGTTGACGAGGATGGTGTAGACGAACACGTCACGCTGGACGGTATGTGAACAACAACCAGAGATGCGGTGCAGTTCGGCTGATGAGACGCGGCTGTAGAATCTGATATCGAAAACACTCCTGAACAACCTCCTGTACCGCATGTCATACCTCTACAGATATCGGGCACCATCGATACCGACGCTAGCACATTTTCCGCGAACGAATTGATGCTTTGGGGTCTCGCCAATCTCTGGAAGGAAGGCAGTGAGGGCGCGTACACTGTTCGTCATGGGCAAACACCTGTGAACACCTTCGGACGTCCTCGGGCTGGAGAAGCACATGACAGACCTTCAGCTTCGACCCCCGACAGACCCAACTTCTTCGAGCGAGCTTTCCCGTGCCTGTACCCGTACGGCGTGGGTGGCATTGAGAGTGATCAACCAAATGAGATCGACTTTCGTCAGCATGTGCGGTGGTCCCTTGGCTATCACGACCGTCGCTTTCGCACACACGAAACCTTCCCATTCGTCGCATTCAGTATCATCCAGCGAAGAGAGTCCCTCGGGTCATCCCGTATACAGATGCGACGCAAGAACTTCGAGTCGGATGCACGTATCCTGCTGTCTATAACCGTAGAGCAGTTAGAGGCTGCACGTCAGGAAGAAGAGAAGGGCCTACCAATATCAGATCCTGCCGTGAAACTGCTGCGTCAACATGTACATGCGGCAGCTGGGCGCGTCCAGGGGTCAGATTCCGCCAGATATCAACTTCGCAGTCGAATTTGGTCGACAGCCATCTACATCTCCCCAGCAGCGCTCTGGATAACGATTAATCCAGATGATCTCCACGATCCCTGGGTGCAGATCTTCGCTGGAGCAGAGATTGACATGGACCGGTTTGATGCAACACTTGGTCCCAACAAGGAGCAGCGTGCTCGTACTGTGGCGGCCGACCCTTACGCCGCAGCAAAGTTCTTCCACTTTATGATACGGACCATCCTACAAACACTGTTTGCCGTGGAGACTACCCCCAGCCAGATGAAGAGTGCGACTGGTGTCCTCGGTCGAGTATCAGCGTACTTCGGGACAGTGGGGTCACAGGGCCGTGGCAGTCTTCATCTCCATATGCTCATCTGGCTGGAGGGTGCTCCAACCTCGGAAGAAATGCACAGATTGCTAGGCCAGGAAGAATTTCGCGCGAAGGTCGAGGCGTACATCAAGGCGAACCTGCGCGCTCATGTGGATGGCCTCGAGACGGCGGACCTCATCAAGGCTGTTCCCAACAACACCGAGATTGCATACTCGCGGCCACCAAACCCTGATAGTGGCAGCTATGAGGAAGAGCTGCGAGCGTTTGAGCAGAGTGTTGTTCGCGCGAAGCAGATCCACACCTGCGCACCAAACCGCTGTTTAGTGTTCAACAGGCACGGGCAGCTCGTATGCAAGCGGAAGGCTCCATTTGAACTTTCGGAAGAAAGCTACGTTGACGACGTTGGACGTTGGGGCCCAGAGCGCAGATATCCGTACATGAATGGCTTCATACCAGCGATCACCACAAACGTTCGGTGCAACAACGATGGCAAGCTTTTGACAAACGGACGCGATACTAAGAACTTATCATTCTACACCACGGGGTATGCCGCCAAAAAGCAGCACAAATCCCACAACATGTCAGCCATTCCGAAACGGAACGAACGAAGTGAGTGAAGAGCGGTACAATTGGGATCGCTGCATTTAGGGCGCTTGTAACGACACGAAAA